>JAUCNO010000082.1:13513910-13528382 GCA_032353835.1 Enteromius viviparus | reverse complement strand
ATACGAACCGAATCGTGGGTCAAAAATCGTGAAACGAACCGAATCGTGGGTTTGGTGTATCGTTACAGCCCTAGTGTTCAGCAGTAAATCAGTGTATTATTAGGATTTCTGAAGATTGCTGAACATCACAGAGATAAATACGGTTTAAAGGACTATTCCATAACTATAATGATAGTATTAAAATGATAATAATATTTGACAGTATAAGTGCTTTTACTGTGATTTTGATTCAATAAATTTAGACACATTTTTGATGTGGATGCAAGGAAATATTTAGCTCTACCTTGACTTCTTATCTTCATCTTTGGTGAAAGTTAACTTTGATCTTCTATAAAGCTTAATTTTCACAGAAATTAATTTGAGATCAAACAACAATTGGCGTCTCACCAGCCACCCGGTGAAAACCCCTGCTCTGTCCTATTAATGCTCCCCAAGAAATATATGAGAAACATGCCACTATTTAAAGCAGCTCATTCCTCAAGTGCTCTGAATGCCAGGTTTGTTAAAAACAAGAAAACGAGAACGAGATGGTTTCAAGCAGCATTAGTGAGAGCAGCATCATCCAGAGACGAGGAGCTACATCTAACGTGATAATCAACTCAACTCCATTTAATATCATTTCTATTTCAATTAAGTAAAAATAAAGTAAAATAGCATTTTAACTCAAATTTCATTCAAATGTAAATTAAATTAAATTGCATGGAATTTCATGTAAAATTATATATATGTGTGTGTGTGTGTGTGTGTGTGTGTGTGTTGTCCTGCTTTTAACATTGTCAGTGGCCCTACTGGATATTTTTAGTGTTCAAATTTAAGAGTTTATACAACTAATAAAACATATCAGTGTTATTACTTTTAACAAAAAATAAAATCCTAAAAAAGGAATTTATATATATAAATATATATTTATTATTATTATTTATTAACTTATTTATATAGTTTAATTTGATAAGGTGAAAAAGCCTAAACTATATAAACATTTTTAAAATAAATAACATAAAAAGCTAATAAAAAAGTAACAAAAGAAAAAAAAAGAAAATAAAAATTAAATGTAAAAATAAACACACACACTTTAATGCTGCCTTGTTGGCAGTTTAAAATGAGCACAAACTGCACTTTAAGGACTGGCCCATGTTTATTTGAATGAATGTGTTATGAAATAAGAGGCAGGGGCGTATATGAGCTGAAGCTGGACTGATATTGTGCTGATTGGACTAGAGACGTGTTTTCAAGGGTAACATGAGGTTACAGCAGACCCAGAGTCTCCAGTCGGTCCAGTCTGTGATTCCAGAGCTCCAGTGTTTCTCTGCAGAGCATCTCTCTCTCTCTCTCCCTCGCTCGCTCGCTCACTCCCCCTCACCACTTCACCAGCCTCCTCCCCAGTGGTTACCATGACAACAGCAGCACTGCACCATTCATGGACTGTAGCTGTAGCCTCTCTCTCTCTCTCTCTCTCTCTCTCTCTCCTTGTCTCTATATCTCTGGATTCTCCTCGTGGAAGGAAGACGATCTGCCAGGCTTCCTCTGGAAAGCAACTGGGCTTTAAGGTTTACCCAAGGAATGCTTGTTCCCTGACGCGGTTCCCCCGAGCCGCCTCCCGACCCCCCCTCTGCTCCTCCGGAGACAAGCGTGGATGAGCTGGCCGTCGGCGAGAGGATCGCAGGGGCTGTGTGTGTCCGTGGACGGAGAGGGAGGACAGATCTACACCCGCCTGCCAGCCCAATGCGGGGTTTGGGTTGAGCATGGTGAGCGCCGAACCCCACCCTCCACACATCTCCTTACCTAACCTCGCACGCACGCACCTGAACGCTGAAGGAATGGATGGGTGCCGCGGGAGTGTGGTATGTGTTATTCGATGCTGTCTAGACGAGTGCTGCGATGTTCTCGGCTTTTTCCGGTCTTTGACCCCTCGCCGTCCACCATTTCGAGGGCCGCTACGTGATTTGTTAGCGGAATCGCGCCCAGGCAGCTGGGGTTTGCGTTTGTTTGCTTGGTGGTAGAGTCTCGAGAGGCCGCTCTGTTGCTGACGGTTAGTGAAGATTGGCTGCGTGTTGAAGCTGCAAACGCAGTTGTTGCATGTCCCCCGTGCTGCGTTTGGATGTTTATGGTAATGCTATGTGTTTCCAAGGTCACGGCAGAGTTTCTGTTTAACGCTCGTAGTTGAATCAAACAGGGTGTGACCTCGAGAAAGACACCATTGTGCCCTTTGAAGTGCACTTATGCGAGAGTGCCTGTTTTTAAAGTGATGGCGAGCCAGGATGTAAATTCTCATGTCATTCTGAACCCTTGAAGTCAAAATCCAACTTTGGAACACAAAAGGAGATGTTTGGCAGAAGGTTCAAGCTGCTTGTTTCCATGCAGTTAAAGTCAGTGTTGGTTTATGCTGTTTAAACCCTTCTGAATTGGCATTAGCATCCAAATCAACCAATATTTACTAACACTTTAGTAAATGGAACGATACACACTATTAACTAGTTGTTTATAAGCATGCCTGGTATTAACATATTGACTATTTATCAGTATTAATCAAGCACATGTTCTGCAGGATGATATTAGTCCTACCAATACCCAACTTTTACCCTACTAAATAGTATTAAGCAGCAAATTAAGAGTTTTTTGAAACAAAAGTCATAGTTAATGAAATGTTCATAGCAAGAAATGGACCTTAAAGTAAAGTGTGACCCAATATTCACTAAAAATGTTGTCAGAACCTGACAATAGTACACAGGCCCAATTAATGAAGCTTAAAAATTCAATGCAATTCAACTGTTGTTTAAAGTGACACTTTTGTTTATGTTTTTATTTTTTATTAAGGCAATTACAGATTTCTTGTTGAAACGATCAGTTAGCAACATAAACAACTACTCATATATATTTAGTTTTGTGGGCTGCTGGATATAGTTATTGAAGGCCTTTGGAAGTAAAGATATGTGCCGTATGCAGTAGTTTTACTGCTGTAATAGTTTACATACTAACCTCAGGAACATACAAATCTAAAAGAGCTCTTAACGTCTCAACACAACTAATAACTTGCAATAATTACAAAACAGCAAAACAGCAGAAGCAAGCACGTGCTGCAGTGCATGCTGGGAACTCACAAGCAATGTTCTTCAGTTTGTTTTGGAATTGTGTGTGACTGGTTGGAGCAATATTTTGGACCTAGCATGGGCTTTTATGCAGTTCCAAGCAATGCATGTATTTCTTTGGGACCCTTTTAAAGACTGTTTTAAGCATTCCTTATGCTTAATTGACCATGAGCTTATAGTTTTTTCCTGATGTTGATTGTTTGGCAGCATCACTGTTTGTTCTGTGTGGCATCTCTGGCCTGGTACTAAATGCGATTCCCTGTGAAATGTCTGCTTCTCTTTCTCTGCCCCTTCTTTACCTTCAGAGGATCTCTGGGTCTGAAGTGTTCAGCATTGCCGTCGTTTAGCTGAAGTTGCCCAGGCAATGTGTTAACACAATCAGTAGGAGGCTGGCGCCCAGTGTTTTCAGTCACGTTTAGCTCAAATAGAGGTTTGTTTTTTCTGAAAAGAAACACTGAAGCTCTTTTCCAGAACCTACTGAGCTGTCTCGCTGCCTTCTGCCTACATAGACAGCTTCCTTCTAAGGCAGCATCCTAAACGCCAGGCAACTCATGCTCTACATGGAAAACCTAGTGCATGTAGAATGTTCCAAATCACTATACATGCTCTACACTGTCTATTTAGAGTGCTCTAAATCATAAGTGCTTAATGTGAAGCACTCTTCACAGACAGTGTTCCAAATCATGAAGATACAAGTTAAATGACAAGTTCTAAGTATTGAATACTCTGTAGACAGCATAATGTAGGTAGAGTGCTCTAAATTATAAGTGCTCGATGTGAAGCATTCTTCACAAACGGTGAATGAATAGAAAGTATAGCATTTCAAAGCATATAGAGTGTTCTAAATAGTATGCTACTGATTTGGAACGCTCTACATAGACTGCATAGTATATTTAGAAGGTTTTGTCCACTCTACATTGACAGTGTGGTGTATGTGACTGGTTCCACAGAAACAGCATACTGCATAGTGTTCCAAATGATGTGTAGTGTAATTGCTTGATTGAGTATACACTATACAGACATGAAGACACTGTACAGAATGTTCTAAATTATGAGTGACTGATTTGGAACACTGCATAAACAGTCCAATCGTTTGTAGTGTTCTAAATTATAATTGCTTGATTTGGTATACACTATATTATAAGCTCTTGATTTGTAACACTCTACATAAACAACCAAGTGCATGTACAGGGTTCCAAATCTCATAAAGTGTTCTGAATAAGTAATAAGGGGTAATTTTGGCAGCATCTCTACACACAGCACAGGTAGTGCTCTGCATGAGAGACTCAATTGAGTTTATCCACCTTACTATTGAATGAATTATAGGTTTATACTAATTTTATAGCAATTTCCTCGGAGCTCACTGCGGTGCATTGTGGGATTGGCTTCCCTGTGAAGAATACATTCATCGCTCCCTCGCAGTTTGGCTAAAACAAGATCTCTTGCACGTCAGCATCATTTCGATCAGCTTTCAGCATCATTGATGCCTTAAAATGCCTCCGTAGGAAGCTGACGAGGGTTTGGAACAGAGAAAGAGGGAGGAAAAATGAAACCGAGGATTAAAAAGGTTCCCCGAAAACAGACGCAGAGAAACAGAGATGGAGAAGGTGGGAGAAATGGACTGAAAAGAGAGACTGAGTGGGAGCATGAGAAGGACAGCGAGAGAGGGAGGGGGAATTCTGCAGTGTGCCATTAATAGTCTGGATAATGATTTGCTTACAAAACAGAGCCGTGGGATTAACAGTGTGTTGGATCAGCTTCCAGCGGCCAGCATACATGTGTGTTTATGTCCAGAGATGTACTTCTATACACTGTAGATGGATTTGACTGAAGCCGATGCCAGTACAGATATCTAGAGAGCATGCTGGCTGAAGAAATTCAATGATAGCATATGCAACGCACACATAATTGAATTTAAATAAGCACTGTCCATTTACACAGCTCTCGATAAAGTTCAGAAGCGACCCAGCGGCCAGATTTTTGCTGTTCTAATGGTCATGTAAAGGAATTAAAGAAGGATGTAAAGAGATTTAAAAAATGAAAACAGTACATATGCTATGATCTATTGTAAAATGATCAACATGCTCACTGGTGTCAGTAAGACACAGCTCCTGGTACAGTACTGTGTTATGACCTCAAAACACTTAGCACATAATTTTTTGATATAAGCAGCTCATATGTTTGTGTTTTCTGCTGTAGTAAACTTGCTCAGTAGTGCACCCGGTATTCTCCAGTGATGCTGGGTTCCAGTTATTTGCAAATATTTTTATTTTGAAAAATGTCTTTATAATATGCTAAAAACAGCATATAGTTTTGTGTGTCACTGCATTCAAATACAACACATAACACGCATCATGTCAATTATAAAAGCTGAATAACTTTTTATTTTTTTTTTTACAGCACTGGATATCATTATTGGTTTGTTTTTCAACCGGGCCCGGTTTCACTGACAGGGCTTAGCCTACGCCAGAATTAGGCCACAGTTCAATTAGGACATTTCATTATTTTTTATATACATGCCTTAGAAAAAGGCATTACTGGCGTGCATCTTTTAAGACATGTTTTTTTAGATCAGTCAGTGCAGGTTTCTTTTAGTTGAAACAGTTCAGATTTACATTTAAGTCTAGAACTTGGGTTAAGCCTTGTCTGTGAAACCGGGGGTCGATGTTTAGCTACCTCATAAACCAGTTTCCCTGACTGAATACAATTTTAAAAAGGTTATATTTCACAACATTTTCAAGCTGAAATGGTGTTTTATAACGAATTTCAGGAGGAACACGCACGAACGATCAGCCAGCTGCAGGGACCCCACAGGGCTCTGAGGATCTCTCAATCCTCGTCTTTTAGGGGTAGTTTCCCCTAGGGTTCCCTGCCTTTTCCCCAGACAGTCACCAAACAAGCATTTTATGAATCGCAGAGGAAGGGTGAACTAGTGAAATGACTGATATGACTGAATGGCCTGTCCCCAACCTACGCGGCTCAAAAGTTATATGAGTGGGTTAGTTTTTTAAAACCCATCAGCCTGCTCGCGCCCAGGTGGCTGAGTTGACTCGTCTTGCTGCACACTGGCTGCTCCCCAACAATTTTACCATAACGCAAGTGATGGAGAGAGTGGTGGTAGACCTGCTGCTGCGAGCCTTACCCCGAACTCACCGACAGGTGGTCGGAATGCAGAATCCCCGAAACCCCCTTAAGGTGGTGGAAGCCATTGAGCTGGCGGATGCTGCCTTACAGTGGGAGCCAGGGGAGAGCACCGATGTTTCCCCAGAGGGTGGTCCAGGAGCGACGCATGCCAGAGGGCACTTCCCAACCAGTGAGCAGGCCAGTGGTTCCCCCAAGACCGGACAGTAAAGCCACCATCCCGCTGACCTGTGTCCATGGCGACACCCGCCAGGTTCCTGAACACCGCTTAACCATTTCCGCCGAGCCCGGGAGCTGGCCCATTGAAGTCTTTTGCCAAGGAGCAACTCGGTGACGAACGTCTCAAGCACTGCTGGACTCAAGTAAAAGTGCCGCTACCCCATCCTCTTTAGGACTTCGTGGTGCAAAATGGCCTGCTCTACTGTGTCGCTCAGCGCAGGGGGGAGGAGAAAAAGTTGCTGGTGGTCCCGCGCACAAAGACGGAAACAATCTTGGAGCTCGCCCACAGTCATCCCATGGCTGGCCACCTGGGAGCCGCCAATACTGCCCAACGCATACGAGATCGCTTCCACTGGCCGGGGATTGAGGCCGAAGTAAACCTGGTTGAACCGCTGCCTAAGTCAGCCTGGGGACATGAGCACATCCTAGTCATCTAAATTACGCCACCCGGTACCCCAAAGCCATACCACTCCGGAAAGCCACCGCTAAAGCCATAGCCCAGGAGCTCTTCCTTCTAGCCAGCCAGGTGGGTATCCCAAAAGAGATACTGACCGATCAGGGAACTCCGTTCAGATCCTGGGTAACGGCTGACCTCTGCAAGCTGCTAGGGGTGAAGCAGTTGAGGACCACGGTGTACCACCCTTAAACGGACGGGCTTGTCGAATGTTTTAACCAGACACTGAAACAAATGCTCCGACGAGTCGACGTTGAAGACAAGCGGGATTGGGACAGGATGATACCATATGTAATGTTGGGCATCCAAGAAGTTCCCCAGGCCTCAACCGACTTCACCCCATTTGAGTTGCTGTTCGGCCGACAAGAAGATGGACCGAGTTATGCCGTTAGTCCGGGAACAAATGACAAAAGCCCAGCAGTCTCAGCAGCGTTGTTATAACCGGCCATCCCAGCCATGGGAGTTCCAGCCTGGATACAGGGTGATGGTCCTGGTCCCGACCACGGCCTGCGAATTCCTGGCTATCTGGCAAGGGGCGTATCAAATACTGGAGAACACCTGATCGGTCAGTTCTCGGATGTGTTCTTCTCTGTCTCTGGGCAAACCCATGTCATCAAGCACGACATCAGGACAGCGCCAGGAGTCATCGTCCGGCAGCGGCCCTACCGGGTCCCCGAGGCCCGTCGGCAGGCAATAGAGGAGGAAGTAAAACACATGCTGAAGTTTGGGGTAATCGAACAATCACGTAGCCCATGGTCCAGCCCAATCGTGATGGTACCAAAACTCGACGGCACCCTCCGCTTCTGCAACGATTTCCGACGGCTAAATGAAGTTTCTGAGTTTGATGGCTTCCCCATGCTGTCATGATCCACTCTGAGGCATGGGAGGACCACGTGGATCGTCTGCGGAATGTGCTGTCTGAGCTCCGGCGGGCTGGGCTAACCGCCCAAACCCTAAGAAATGCCACCTCGCCCACTTCGAGGCCCAGTACCTGGGTTATCAGGTCGACCGGGGTATCATCCCAGGACAGAAAGGTAGAGGCCGCCAAAGCAGCTGTCACTCCATCTACAAAAACCCAGGTACAGGCCTTTTGGGGGTTGGCGGGGTACTATCGCTGGTTTATCCCTAACTTCTCCTCCTCCCCTCTGACAGACCTGACCAGGAAGGGGCAGCCCGAGAAGGTATTATGGACTCAAGCAGCCGAAGAAGTGTTCCAGGGGCTGAAGAAGGTGCTCACTTCTGAAACTGTCTCCGCACTCCGAACTTCAGCTGCCCCTTCCTGTTGCAGACGGATGCATCCGACACGGGACTGGGGGCCGTCCTGTCTCAGATACAAGAAGGCGAGGAGCATCCCGTCCTCTACATCAGCAGGAAGCTGGTTCCAGCTGAGAGAAACCACGCGGCCGTTGAGAAGGAGGCTCTCGCCGTCAAGTGGGCATCCTGGAGTTGCGCTACTATCTCCTCGGCCATAAGTTTACCCTGGTCCCGCCAACGCAGGAACTGCCAACGCAGACGACCTCTCTCTCTCAGGGGTCACTCCCCTCCCACCCCCGATGTCTCCACTTCTGTCTTGTTTCAAACACAAGACCAGGTCAGCGCTTAGCGGGGGGGAGTGTGACGGGTGTCCCGAAGGATCATCAGCGTCGCCCTGGAAACGGATCATCAACACCTGCCATAACTCATCACAGCCTGACTCTTTAGCACCAGCTGAGACTCTTTAGGTGCCGTCTACATAAACGGCGACTGCCTCGACACATGTGAGAAACCTCTCCACGAGAAATCCTGCTGTATGCTAATCTCTCTTTCCTTCTCTGACAGAAAGCAGCGTCTAGCCGGTCAGCCTGTTGCCCAGTGCACTTACCTGCACCACCGCCATCCAGTAGAGCCAGCACCCGGAGCACCGCATGCCAAAATTGGACTTTCCGTTTGTTTTCACCTCACCACCTGTAAATAAAAACCACCCTCCGGGGCTTCACTGCATAACTGTCTGTCGAGTGATTCTTCCGCCTGCGACAATATTTTAAATTCATAGCGAAGTAAACACGTTTCTAACAGTATGTAAGCAGTCACAGGGGAGGGGGCGAGGCTTCCATGTTTTGATTCTCTGATTGGTGGAGACTTTTTTGCAGAATCATGGGTAATGTAGTTTCACTAGGAATTCCTTCGATTATTTTAAAAAGTAAGAATTTGGAATGACAGCTTTAAAAGGTTATATAAGCTGAAGTTATTTAATTGTGACTTTATTTTGTTTGTTTGTCTTTGAGACATGAATTGTATTCATTCATTTATTGTTTTATTCATTTGATTGATTGATTTAAGCAGAGTTTTCAGTGTGCTTTGAATGGAATTATAATAGTCTAAAAGAGTTTTTTTTTGTTTGATCTTTTGTTGATCTGTTTACTTTTTTTATTTTCAAATTGTTTTTGCCTTGAAATACAGACATCTGATAGACAAGGGATATCACTTACTAAGTTATGTTTTATTTATTAGATTTCTTAAAATTGTATTTGCATTATTATTTGAGCGCTGCAGGAGTTTTTATTTGCTGTTAATAGAATTTAAAAATAGTCTTCAAGTACTGCAAGTGATCATAAGTTGGCCTTTTTTGACTTTTTGAGGGAAAATTGTATTCTCTGTATTAATGTTTGAGTGGGTTTTGATTGAAGTGTTTGAAGGAAGTAGTGTTTTTAGAGGAAAGTGTTCTGAAGAGCTCTTCTCTCAGGATCTCACCTCGCTCTCATCAATATTTCATCTCCTGCTCAAATTAGTCAATCACATACAAGTGAATAGGCTCCAAGATCACTGAAATATTTAACAATATTTAATAGGAGATTCAAAATAGTTAAGACACATGTCTGACGGAAGGAGCCGTGACACATCAATCATTATAAACACAGCATTCATCTTTATATGAGATTAGTGTTATTTAGCATGACTGAGATGGATTTCTATTAATATTATCAATTCATTTTGATTTTAGTTTTATTATTATGTTTGTGCTTTTCATGTGTGTGTGTTTTTCCCTTAATTTGTATAGTTCTCATTCATTTTTATTTTATTTTTAGTCTTTTATTTTTATTTAAATACATCAAAGTAAATTGACTAAATATATTAAAATATTCTCTTTGGCAACTAGCTGATATAAAGTATTACTTTGTTCCTCTATTTTGTTTAAGTGAATGTACTGTGTGCTTTTGTCTTTTTGAAGTTTGTTTAATTTCAGTATTTATTTTGTTTAGTTTTTTTGTTTTAGTGTAATTATAGTCTGTTAAGTTAAACAGAAAGGAAAGATATTGCCATATCAATTAGCTAAATATAAAATATAACATTTTGTCATATATATATATATATATATATTTTTTTTTTTTTTTTTGTATTATTTTGTATCGTCATTTTAAATGTTTATGTACGTTTTTAGAAATTATTTTAGTTAAACTAAATAAAAATTATAAATATTTTCCTCTCAACTAGCTGAACTTATTTTATTAAAGTTAATATTTCGATTTCAAGTAACAAAAACAAAAAACATTGTGAGGCATAATATATTTATAGATAAAAAGTCCATGCAATCATTTACACGCTACATCAGAGTTAAACTGTATATTCTGAAGCCCCTCGGTTTGTGTTTGATGAGTGAAAGATCCGGGCGCTCGGTGAGTGTATCAGAGCGTGATGGAGGCTCAGATGTAATGGATGCTTCAGTGTTTATCTGGAGAATGTGCTCAAGACCTGCTGGAGCTCCTGTCCTCCTCCCCCGGTTACCATGGTGATGTGGGCCGCACAGTCATGTGACGTGTGTGTGTGTGTGTGTGTGTGTGTGTACTTATTTATGCTACACTGTAATCTGAAAGTGTAAGAATGCAAACAGGTTTTCTGTGAGGGCTAGGGTTAAGAGATAGAAAATACTGTTTGATCAGTGTAAAAGCTATAGAAGTCTCTGGAAAGTCCCACAATTCCCAGAAAACAAACGTGTGTGTGTGAGAGAGAGAGAGAGAGAGAGAGAGAGAGAGAGAGAGAGTATGTGTGTGTGTGTGGATAGCAAACCAGACATGTGTGTGTGTGTGTGAGAGTGTGTGTTACATCATTATCATTATTATTATGATTTCTCAATCATTGATTTTGTTTTATTAATACAATACTAAAATATAAAATATAAACATTATGATAACACTATTATTAGTAGTAGTACTTTTTGACGGTGCTAATGCAGTGATCTGATGAAGCCACTAAATATCATTTGTGCATCTGTGATTCAGAGCCGGACGCAGCGCACACATTAATACACACTCATCTTTAATATATTCTTTCTGTCTGCTCGATTTCTTAATCAACAGACTCTGAAAGATGTGTGTTTGATTAGCTCGACGTGTTCTCTGTGTCGTCTCTGAGCTGAGATCTGATGTTATTAGCTCATTACCAGCTTCCAGTGCTGGGACCTCTTACCATCATCCCCACCCTGCACCTGTGTGTCCCTCCTTATCCTGTGTTTCTGAGGGTGTTCTGATCAGTGCACTAGTACACAGCAGTGACGCAGTTACAAACCAATGCTTGAGTGTAAATACATCTAGAAGTATGATTAATATTCTCTCAGCTCTGACTATATTGCATACCGTACATATTTGACTTGAGCTTTGGTGATCGACAGAAATGCATGTGAATGACTTGGTTTGTGTTGTTTGAGAAGTATCTGACAGGAATGTAAAACTCTCATTGAGTCATCACAATCATCTGTTTGTCTGTCAGATGCACTTGTTTCACACACACACACACACACACACACACACTGACCTGGAGTGAACTTGAGCAGCTGTAGTCTCGCTCTCTCGGCAGATGTTGTATCTGAGTGAAGTTTTAGACACGCTCTACTGAAGCCCGTCCAGGATTTGCTTTGTTAGGAGTGTGTGTGTGTGTGTGTGTGTGTCTCTCAACTGTGTGTTTTTGTCGTACATTAACCTGAAGCGCACAAACACACATAATTGTTTCTGGTGACAGTGATCCTCTCTTTGAAGAGCAATAGATTCATGAATGCGTGCTTCAGCTCGTCAGAGTTCACCGTGATCAAAGAAAAAGACGATTTATCTTGCAGCTTATTTTAGGAATCAAAGTTGCTGTAATGCGGCATGACATTTATTAGCGCGCAAAGCTTGTAAAGCAACAGCTAACGCCATCACACAGCGCTGTTTTCTTCCTTGTTTTACTGCATTAATCATCCAGATCCATATGCACTGATTTTACAATTCTTACTGATATCAAGAAGCCTGAGACTTTACAGTAACACTCTATTTTATGGTTACACTTATTAGTCATTTATATGAATGCCTTTTTCTACATTCCTAATCCAACCCAATACCTGGACGTAACAGATACTGCACTAACTGATAATAAGCAGCAAATGAAGAGTTTATTAAAGACTGAACACTTTAGTTTGGGCTATTCATTGACTATTAGCTGTGACTCGTGCATCAATTAACTCCTAATTTGCTGCTTATTAAGGGATAAACCTATCACAAGAGACACTGAGGTTTACATTATAAATAAATCATCTCTCCGCTGATGTCTGGTTTGTGAGGAGAGGACAATATTTGGCTGAGATACAACTATTAGAAAACCTGAATCTGAGAGTAAATAAAAATATGAAGAAAATAGCCTTTAAAGATTAAAGCAATGCATGTTACTAATCAAAACGTTTTTATATGTTTATGGTAGGAAATTTGCAAAACATCTTTATGTAATATGATCTTTATTTAAAATCCTAATGAAGCTTTAGCTGCTGCTGACCGGTGCTTGAGGTGTACTTCAGATCTTTAAAGTGGATTTTTGAGAAAAAAGGGTCACTTTCACATACGTTTCTTTAAAGTAGGCTATACGTTTTAAATGATTATGTTTTAATAATCTTTTAGCATGCTTTATAGCAGCACGCTTATTTTGATATTTTGACTAACATACTAAAAACACTCATAAAATATGTGATTATCACTTTAACGGTTAAATATCTTTTGATATTATGTTTAAAATGTAATATATTTAAATGTACTGAGTTGCAACTTCATTGCATTCGTGTGTAAATGCAAATATGTTTAAACGTTCATTCATATTCATATTTTATTTTATTTATTTTACTGAGAAAATCTAGATGTTTAATGCCCAGATGTTTGAGTTGAGATGTTCATTGAATAAAACAAGATGCTCAGATGAAGTTCGTTTGTGCAGCATACCTTACAATATTTGCAACTTATTGCACATGGAGCCCATATTCAAACCACAAAAAATAACGAATCAGAAATGAAATCTGTTGCATGTATTTGTGATCTTTTTACAATTCAACATTCTACCATTCCACCAACTTCAAGCCAGATTGACAAGAGGTCTCCTGAGGTGTTCTTGATTATAATAACATTCATTTAGTCATGTTTACTGTAACATACCAAACGTTCACAGTTTCACAGTTTTTATTCAAGGTCGACAGGCAGGGTCAGAAACACAAAACCAGAGCAATGCAGAAAATCCAGAAACAGTTCCAGGCAGATGTCAGAGAGTAAACCGCCAGAGACAATCAATAACCATAGATAACAGTCCAAAATCATTCACACCAAAACAAGACACAGAAGGAAACGCTCAGATTTCTAACCAAGGCAATACAAGACTTTGCAATGTGGTGAATGTGGGTGTGACTTAAATAGTGCTCCTGGTAGGAACCAGGTGTGTGTGCAAACTCATGGACAGTTCCTAGGCATGGGGTGTTATGGGAGTTGGTCTGTAGAGTGACACTGGAGGAGCTTGTGGGCTCTCTCCAGCCCAGAGAGTACAGAGAGGTCAGCAGCGGCCTCTGCAGCCGAGACAGCACAGGCTGCGAGCTCATAGAAGGGCCAGGGTGGAGCAGACAGGGCTACAATACAGATCACAGACAGGTTAACAATGGCCGTAACAGGACAGTCTGAGTGTGCCGAAGCGGTCTTCATATCCGTGACCGGGCAGACAAGACAGGACAAGGAATCAGAAACAACTTCCATAGCTATGGCCGTGACAGGGCAGGACAAGAACTCAGAAATGGCTTCCCTGGCCGTGATGGGGCAAGGTGAGAGTACTATGGTAGCCTATATGGCCATGGCAGAGCAGGATAGGAGTTCAATGGCCTCCGCAGCCAGGACTAGGCATGACGAGAGCTCCTGGGTGGCTTCCATAGCCGTAGCAGGGCAAGGTGAGGGTTCTTTGGCCTCCGAGGGATTTATGAAGCTCACTGTACAGCCGCCGGCGGAACCTCCAGAGCATCTACAGCCTCACCCGACACCTCTGATGACTTTGTTGGAGTATTTCTTTAAAAGAATAATCAGCCAATGCAGACTTTTTTTTCGAGTCATGCAAGAGCAGTTTGTTAGTGGACTGGTTTAGCAAATGGTTTGTTTATCATTAAATATTGAACATTATGATAGTAATCTTATAAAATATTTTTCTGATTCACTGCTCTATCTGACTTCTGCAGATTTTAATCAGGGCTGGCGCTCCGCACACGCACATCACGCACTGCGCGTAGGGCACCAAGTGCTTGGGGGGGCACCAAAAAATCTGGGTCGT
>JAUCNO010000082.1:13478581-13504768 GCA_032353835.1 Enteromius viviparus | reverse complement strand
AGAAGGTGTTCCAAAGAACCTCTGCCAGAGCACAGAGGGCAGGAGGGTGTCTCACTCTTTCCCCACACATGGAGGTTTACTGGGCATGGTAGGGCATCATAAACGGACTGCACCAGGAAACGGACCCGCTGGAAGTCTGGCTACAAGATGTTTGTCCAGGTAATTCTGCGCTGCAGTACAGAAATATGCATTAAAAATATTTTCATAGTTACTAAAGGCACTCCTACCTCTAAACCTAACTATATAAACTATAACTATATCTTGGGGTGTAGACTCATTTAAGTGGATGTTTTTGCAAATAAACGTCATTTCGAGGGGATCTCTGGACGAGTCAATCACGCACGGCTGGTAGCCCATCATCTAATTATCTCCTTGTTCATTTACACCCAATCAAATCTAATCGGATCGCGTGACCGAAGACTCATCCTATAAACCCAACGTCTTACTTTGACTCGTCTACCTAACGTTCCTCCGCGAGAATTCCGATCTTCCAGTCTGCCTTCCAAAAAACTACTACTGCCTCAAGCCCAACCGAGATCCCGGCGGCTAGCTGAGACCACAATAACACGGCTCACAACTTCCAGAGCGAGACGCCAAAAGGACCCAGCGCTCCTGCCAGCCAGCCTGAATCCCCACGAGCGACCGTAGCTTCAGATTCGAGGCCGCATGCCACCAAAGTAATCCAAGCGAAAGAAACCACATTGCTCACCAATCGCCGGCCCCCGCCGCCATTATTCCCTCAGCCCAGAAACAAAACAAGCCCAGCGTTGTATCTTCCCAATCGCATGCAACAAGGCAGCGCTGAATTGGCTGGTGCCGCCAGATGACGTCATACGCAATCCACATATCTATGAGGTCAGCACGGCATTTCCTTTCACTTCCCCACGGTCACGTAACGTATTCTACGCACCCATTTACCATTTTTGTTAGGTTCATTGATTTATTTAGCCAGCGATTAGCCATCGAACATAGAAAATTTAACTGACCGGAACTAATTCCCCGGTTTTTCTCTATCTCAAGGTTTACCCCTCATTGTGTCCAATTCTTTAATTGATAAGTTAATCTGCTCTGCACTCAATTTATATTTATATAAAAAAATAAAAATAAAATAAAATAAAAAATAAATGTATTAATTTTGTCTCCCGCCAATGTTTCTATTCTGTCGGATGAATTGCCATCCCATCCTGATCCTAACTTCTCTGATTATCTGTTGTCAGGTTTAACACAAGGATTCCATCCCGGAGTTTCCCATATCCCCACCTAGTGCCACATTTTGTCCCAATTCACCACCACAGATCCCGACTCTGTGGCCAAGCCATTGAATTGATTAAACGAGTTGGCAAAGGGGCTTGGATGGCCAAAGTCGACATCACACCAGAGTCTTGGCTATTCACGCTGACTTTTGGCATCCAATGGCAAAATTAATTTTACTTTGTCATCTGCCTCACTTTCGGACGCAAAAGCAGTCCTAAAATATTTGATTGGTGCATGCTGGATACTTTATAATAACCGTTAGGCCCTCTGCTCATTCTGCTATGAGATCATGTTCTGATCAGGCTGACAGCCAATGGTGTAGGTTTGGGGTGGAGCCAATCATTTCTCTGACTAATAAAATCTTTTTGAAATCGTTCATTTTTTTTTTTACTTCAAATGTGCTATAATGCAAAACTAGAAGACTAAACTATGTATATTATTTCACAGAAATCTGTCAAACCATATTCTTTGAGTCTTTCTGTATCTAACATGCCTTCACCCAGGGAGAGTTCAGCCTAAAATGAAAATGCTGTAATTAATACCTTATCCTCATGTTGTTAAACCCGTCAGAGAGCTCAAAATATATTAATTTGTGTTCTGAAGATGAAAAAAGGTCTCACGGGTTTAAAACGACATGAGGGTGAGTAATTCATTTTCATATTTGGGTGAACAAACCTTTTAAGGATTTCAAACAAGTAACTGTAAACCAATTTTCTGTCATTTTGCTTTTTTTAATTAATGACTCAGTTTTTATTGAATTATATTCTTATATATTATTTAAATATATTAGTATAATTAATTGCTTAATTCGGTGCCAGTTATCAGCATTTTGTTGCACATGCATCATTTTTAATTTCAGATCAGCCAGTTTTTGTGGGTCAGCTCTGGGTCAGAACATGCACAGATGAACTGCAGGGCTTGTTCTGTTTCCTCCCATGAGCTCTACTGAGTTTCTGAAGATTGGCATCCCTTATAAATACAAATAAATGTGTCTGAGTTTTGGCTGGTGCAGTTGTTTGGTATTGCTTGTTTGTGTCCATGTTATTTGAGTTTGATTTGAAAGTTTTTCTTGAATTGATGAGCGTTTGAGAGGCTTTAGGGCAGTGTTGTGATGTTTGTTTGGTCTCTGGTAAACGTGGAGGAAGACAGAAAGACTGAAAGGTGACTTCTGAGATCAATTTTAGCATGTGATGATTCAGACACCTGGTTCTGGCTTTGTCTAACTCCTTCTCTACAGCCTCTTCTCTACTCTGATTTCTTCCAGACACTCGCCACAGAGGCGTAATTTAATGCAACTCCTGTAAAACAAAAACACTGAAAATTACCACTTCTATTTAAACCTCGCCCTGCCCTGCACTGTCTTCACATCCTTCAGTAAGAAAACCTTCTCACTACAGAAAGGGAGTTAATACGGTCTGAAGAGGAAAAGGGATCGTAGAGATGCAGTGTTTGGGGTATAGATTGAAATCAACAGGATGATGATGATGATGTTCACCTGGTGTTTGTTTGCGTTACAAAAACTCAAAATAATACTGAAGTCAATTTAACAAATAATAAATAAAGAGGCAGCATTTTCTCATTCATACAACAGTAGGTTATTAAAAAAAACGGCTCATTACAATGATCATCATTAACGTACAGAGAATAAAAACATACAAGTTCACTAAGATGCATTTTATGTTGACAATGGATGTTATGATAGACTCTAATTCATAATTATTACAAATGTTTCTTGAGCAGGACATGATTTCTGAAGCATCATGTGCCTGAGGACTGTAATAATGCTGAAATCAGTCACGGTTTAACAGATATTCACACAGAAAAACAGCTGTTTTATATTGCAATAAAAATTCATGATGATGGTTCTTTCATATGAAAAGAGTTTGCTTGGCTTGGACTGGAAGCTGTCAGTGGATCTATCTAACTAGTGTCTGATTCACACGAGACTCCAGCAAAAAATAAAGACCACAATAAACAGCAACAATTAAAGATGCAGACGTATCTCAGATTTATTTTGGACTGTAGCAGTTAAATAAATAAAATAAAAAAAGAAATAAAAGTCACTGGCTGCCTCAAAATGGAAAAATTGTTCCGTTTAATAATAAGCCTGTTTCTGAGTGGAGGTTTAATCGCAGCTTTAATAAGGCATGTAAGGAAGGTCTCATATTTCTGTCTGACTGTATAAAACCAGCCCTGAGATAGCCGCTCAGTAAAAGATGATGGAAGACTGCTAACGTGTGATCCAGTCTAGCATCCAGGAGCGTTTAGAGATGATCCTCAGGTGTTAAATGCAATAATTCAACAAAGCACAAAGAGAACAGGAATAAGCTCAATCCACATTATAGACACTTCTTCATCTACAGTACAGTTATTATAAGAAAACGTTGCATTTAGCGCTCCTGGTGCAAGAAAGAAGTGATAGTGAGCAGCGAACGTGTAAACGTAAAGAGAAAGCAGGTCAGACAGGGCCATGGCTCTTGAAACTGCAACGTGTCCACAGAGCATTGAGAGGGTTTGATATGATGCCAGATGCTCTTCTCTCTCTCTGTTTCTCTGAGTAACATGTTGCATATGGAAGAGCTAATGTTTCACAGACTGCCTCATGTGTTCAGGCATGCAGTGGACATATGCACAGTCTGTCTATAACATTAAACAATATTTTATAGCAAACTATCTGTAGTGTTTGTGTGCTGATGACCACTGTTTTCATTTTCATTTTAGTTTACATTTCATGTTTTTGTCATTTGTAAAACAATATATATATATATATAATATATATAGGTTTAAATATTAGTTTTATTTACTTTTTTAGTTTGTTGTTTTAGTGCTTTAACTTAAACTGAATGAAAATTTAAAAACCTGCCTTTGTTAAAAAAATTATAATAAAAAAAAAAATATATATAACATTTATTTTCAGAAATGTTCAAGCAATGAGAAGTTTTTTTATTGTTATTATTAATTCAATTGTAATCCTGAAACTATTCTAAATGATAAATAATTAATTAAAAAGTTGTGGTTGTTTTTGTTTATTATAATGGACTAATATGAAAATATGTTTTATACTGTAAATTATTAAGCTAATAAACTTAAATCCACTTTGTCATAATTGTCTTACTAAATGACATTCTGTCTATTTTCATTGTGTGATTCACAAATATAACTGAGAGGTTTCCATTAGCAGGATCTTTAGTTTAAAACAAAGAAAATGCACAAAATTAATGCAAGTCGACTTGTTTTGGATCCCACCGTCCTTTAATGTGTTGTCTCTTGCATTTCACAAATCAAAAGACATCTGTAGAGTGAGAAAATGATCACAGAAATGCGTGGAATTTCACTAAAAATGACATTTCTGTAATGGTTTGCTCACTTAATGACTTTTTTTTAATCTGTGAAATACAAAAGAAGATATACTGAAGTGGATTTTAACGCATTTCACAAAAGAGATAAAGTGGTGTTTGAGAGAAATTCCACCCTAACATGACATTTCTGTTATCATTTTCTCACTCTACAGATTTCTTTTGATTTGTGAAATGCAAGAGACCACACATTGAAGGACGGTGGGATCCAAAACAAGTCAACTTGCATTAAGCACCGAGACATTTTTCAAACATCACCTCTTTTGTGCATCGCTTCTTTATGGGTCATCTATCTTTCTTTTATGCCAAAAATCATTAGGATATTAAGTAAAGATCATGTTGCATGAAGATATTTAGCAAATGTCCTACTAAAAATATATCTAAACTAATATATCATTATTGATTCGTTTTTAGCGTTTGAACAACTTTAAAGTAGTTTTTTTTTAGCTCCCTCAGATTCAGATTTTCTAATAGTTGTGTCTCAGACAGATATTGTCCACCAGACATCAGAGGAGAGATGATTTATTTCTTCAGTTAAAAAAAAGCCTGACCCTTATGACTGGTTTTGTGCTCCAGGGTCACAATTCACCTTCATTCACCAAACTATCAATGAAATCTTAAAGCCTATGAAACGATCCCAGAGATGATCCAGAGATTCACAGCACGGTTCTCTTACAGCCCGAAATGTCTCTCAAACCCCTGACACGCTTCTCCTCCATGTTTTAGAATGTCCACGTCGTAACAAGGACTCCAAATAGTTTGACATGTTCGAAGGCGGCCCTTGGTTTTGGCAGAAGGAGGGACTGGCTTTGACTTGAACATGCAGCAGATATCTAGAGCGCTCAGCACCTCCCCAAAAGCGTAAAGTCGTATAAAAGCCAGGGTCACACATTTGTTTAGGCAGTAGGGAGTTTCTGCTAGGGTCTGGATTGGAGTTACACAGACCGGACCCTACGTGTATGATTGAGCACAAAACAGGATTCCCCTTGCCTCAAAGAG
Organism: Enteromius viviparus; assembly: GCA_032353835.1. Taxonomy (NCBI): domain Eukaryota; kingdom Metazoa; phylum Chordata; class Actinopteri; order Cypriniformes; family Cyprinidae; genus Enteromius; species Enteromius viviparus. Next base: position 13,499,159 of record JAUCNO010000082.1, on the reverse strand, counting down.
TCTACATGTCTAATATTTAGACATGTTCAGCTTTGTGGATATCCGGTTAGGGCTGCTGCTCGCTGCGGCGGTCCTCGTGGTGAGAGGACAAGGAGAGGATGATAGTGAGTATATGATTTTTACTCCTGCTTTTGCACAGATGCTTGGCTGAAGGAGGAGAGCTCCAGAAGGGGATTTTCACTGGGCTTGTTTGCAAGCGACCTGCCATCTAAAAGTTTCGGGAATGACTTGAGGAGGAAAAAACTGCCTTTTTATCCCCATCTGCATTTTTTTGTACTCTTCTAGAAATGTTATATTTTTGCATCTCGCGGAATTGCGCTTTGTTTGCTGCGCATGCGCACTGCGTGATGTCCCGAAGCGAAGGATGCGCTGAAGGAAAAACGCGACGCAGATGAGATAAACAGAAACGAGGGAGCTTTTACTGTCACGCATTCTGTTTATGCTCTGTCATACTTTTAAGTCGTTTGATAACTGGATATAACCGCTTGTCTGTGGATTTACACTGATCCAGCACTCGACGTTGTGGCAGTTTTAGCCTGCAAAAATGTTATTATAAATAGTCTTTTAAGAATTACAAAACTCATCTTGTTTGATAGAGGATACCTCTGGTTTTCATTTCAATTAGTCGCGAGCGCTCGGGGCGTGACGGCGTTTTTGCGAGCCTTTGGCGCCACCACGCGGCGGAGTGTAGTACTGCACGCGTCTAAAACACAGAGGGATGCAGGCCTTTCCTTCTTAAAGCCTTGTGCACCACGCCTCATTAGTCTATTTTAGCTTTAGTTAATACAATAACTAAATAGTCAGTATGCGTTATGATTTAATTTAAAACATTCTGCATATGCAATTATTGTGCCTTCAGACTGCAGAGAGCCGTACTCATTCTCTGGAAAGATGCCGAAGTGTGTTTTCTGATTTTTAACATTTAAATCATCAGTGTTATTGAGAATTAAACCTGTGTTTAGTTAGCCAGATGCTTGCTTAGGCTGAATTGAGTTAGTTTAGTCATCTTCAGAGAGGATTTTTGCGTGTAAGCTTTTGAAATACAGTTTTTGTATGGCCGTGGCCCGGCTGGACCCCTCGTATCATCCCTGTGTTTGGTTTCAGAAATGAATGTGATTGAGTGTGATGTGTTAATGCAGGTTTGTCGTCCTTACAGTCTCATTCGGTAGCTGTACGTTGGACGGTCAGAATTACAACGACAAGGATGTATGGAAGCCCGAGCCCTGCCAGATCTGCGTCTGCGACAGCGGCACGGTCATGTGCGACGAGGTGATCTGCGAGGATACATCCGACTGTGCCAATCCAGAGATTCCCGACGGAGAATGCTGCCCCATCTGCCTCGACGGTACAGATGCGCTCAATCTGGCGCCCTCTAGTGGAAATAACTCTCACTGGCCACAGGCCCATGAGGACTTTCTGCCTTCACTCATGCTTTACATGGGACGAGTGATTATGGATTTGGCTTTTTATCACTGAAACTGCATTTTTTACAAAGTTTGCATAATCTCTGAACGCTGTGTAATGCGTATCATATTCTTTACCCTGTGCATTCAAATATGAATATGACTTTAAATGCACGTTAACTGCTGATCTTTTGAGCACCAGTGGAACTATTAGTGTCTGTTATTGATTTAAAAGAGTAGCCCCCTGTTATTATAGCTCTGAATCAGTCCTCTGAACATATATATATTTATATATCTATATGATTTAACTGAGCTGATTTAGCTTCTGAAATATATTTGTATTTTAATCCATAGATGAAGACATTGTGACCGACAGTCCTTTACCTCCAGTTCGTCCTGTGGTTAGTGGGAATTCATTTAGATTTTTTAATGCACCTCATTTTATGTGTGTGTGTGGGGGGGCATTTTAAATAATAAACACAATATAAAATGCAACTTAAATCGCTCTAATTGTAAATACAGGATACACACAGACATATATATATATATATATATATATATAATTTATATATTATATAACTTGATTAACTTATTAATACATTAAAATTATTTTTGAGTACTTTTCACACCATATATATCACACCTTACATAAATGTTGACAATATAATAGTAACATGATGTAGAGTATCCTAATATCTTGTTCTATTTTTAGGGTCCAGTTGGTCCCGCTGGAGATCCAGTGAGTACAGTGTTTATTCATGAACAAGCTGCTGATCAGTGTCGGTGTAATCTGTTTATATATAATCTAGTATTTCCATCTGTGTTAGTCTGCTACGACTGAAAAAAAACCTAAAAATATTTATTTTCAAGATCATAAAGTTTGCAGGAGACAAAAAATTGCATTGCTATGAAAATAATTATGAGTGATTTATGGGGCATGGGAGGCTGTTAACCTCTAATTGTCCCGCTGACCTTTGACCTTTTAGCGTGATTGAGTGACTCATGCTGCTGGTTTGTCTTGAAGGGTCTTCCAGGGCCTCCCGGCAGAGACGGTACTCCCGGAGAGAACGGACTCCCTGGACCTCCCGGTCCTCCTGGAACCACTGGCCTCGGTGGCGGAGTAAGCACAGCTTTCAGTCTTTACTAACATTAAGAGAGAATCCTGTCAGAAACTGCTGCCCCATGGATTATTTCCTTCAGCATTCTAAAAAATAAGATTAAATCAAAAAATTAATGAGTAACTACCGTTTCGCAAAAAGTTTTTAAGAATATTTCATTTCATTTTAGTTCAGTACCAGCTGCAGTGAACAGCTCCGATCGTGAGGATTGTGGGTCGACAGGAATGAAAGCAGTCTATGTTCTCGATGAAAGCAAAACAGTTGTATTTTAAAGCGTTGACATAGCTTAGGTATCTGTGGGATATCATAGCATGTGTGTTAGCTAAGAGCTGATTATAGTCCCAGGACTGACAGGAAAACGCTTCTATAGTGCTTCGGTAGTGAACCATCCTCACTCTCTTCTTCTTGTCATCCCGACAGTCTTTCCTCTCCCAGATGGCTTACGGCAGTGATAAATCCAGCGGCCCCGCTCTCCCCGGGCCCCCAGTGAGTCTCCTTCATATAACATGCTTTATATCAGTGATGGACCACCAAACCCAGCTCAGACATTTAATGCACTTTCATTCAACTACACTAAAAAACCTGCATGATATATGACGTGCTGTAAGTGTTTTTGATGGTTATATTTTTTTCTAACATCATGTTTTCTCACTTCCAGGGCCCCATGGGTGCTCGTGGCCCCCCTGGATCTGCAGGTTCACCTGTACGTCTGTTTCTAGTGTTTTCTCTGATACTACAAAGTGATTTAAAACAAATAAATCTGATAAACGAGCAATTCTAGACAGCTATTTCTTAAATTTTCATTAAAATATATAACCATGTTTCTCTGTGTTCGTCCCAGGGCCCTCAGGGATTCACCGGACCCCCAGGCGAGCCCGGAGAGCCTGGTGCTCCTGTAAGTTTCTTCTGCATCTGTTCAGCTTTCATATTTAGTCTCAATGTGACATTATGAGAGCGTGCTCCTGCGAAAGCATGCGTGTTTGTGATTATTGTTCTGCTGGTGATGCTCGCAGGGCCCAATGGGATCTCGCGGCCCCGCCGGTCCTCAAGGAAAGAACGGAGATGATGTGAGTTTTATTTCCCTCACGTCTCTGTCCAGTATAACACAGCTGTGAGCGTCTTCTGACCTCTCTCTGCTCTTCTTCAGGGTGAAGCTGGTAAAGCCGGTCGTCCTGGAGAGCGCGGAGCCGCTGGGCCCCAGGTGTGTTTCACTCACGCATGCTTACATCATGAATACACACTGATTAATAGCAGACATCCAGACATACTCATGAAGCTCGAAGCTACAGTAGAATGAGATACGGTGCTTGTTCATTGCAATGAAGCCGTTTTAAATACTCATGACTTCCCATCAGTCAAGTAATCAGAAAGACTCAATCAATCATCATAATTATATTCTCTTGTTTCTTTGACAGGGAGCTCGTGGATTCCCAGGAACCCCTGGACTCCCCGGCATCAAGGGACACAGAGTGAGTATTACAGCACATGACAATACCTTCTGTAATGGTTTTACATTATAAAGGATTCATATTTGTATATATTGTTATTGCGTACTATTTAGGTTAATATATGTTTTAGTATATTTTTTAACTGCTTAACATTTAAATACATACATATATATTTAAATATATTCTATTTAGCATTGTATTACATGCTATATCTATTCATTAAAATTAACCACCTTTTTTTCATTTTGTATGCAATAATGGGAAAAAAAATATATAAATATTATTTTTTAATTTTTTAATAATAATATGATGTTTCCTATTTCCTCTATTGATGTGTACAATATTATTATATAATACGTAAAACTATTAGAACATTATTTTATATTATGTTAAAATAATTTATTATATTATACAATTTATTTATTATATTTTGATATTATTTATTATTTTATATAATTTGATTCATGTATTAATTTACATTTTCATACATGTTTTTAGCTATTCATTAATTAATTTTCATTACGTTTTGTGTGTTTATATTTTTTATATGGTATTGTTTGTTTTGTTCAGTGTACAATACTATATCTATATCTATATATATATATATATATATATATATATATATATATAGTTTATTTTCATATATTATAGCAGTGGTGTAATGCTCCTCTCCCCTCTCTCAGGGTTTCTCTGGTTTAGATGGATCTAAGGGAGACACCGGACCTGCTGGACCTAAGGTGAGACGTCTATCTCTCTCATACACACAGATATGATGATTCAGAGATGTGACTGGTTCTGTGCTGATGGTGTGTGTCTCTGATCTCAGGGAGAGCCTGGTGTTCCTGGAGAGAGCGGCATTGCTGGAGCCATGGTGAGTGAGTCTGGATGGGCTTTAAAATCTGTGTAAAGGTCTTCAAAACCATGTCAGTCTTCTCACACTGTCTGCTTGTTTAGGGTCCTCGTGGTTTGCCCGGTGAGAGAGGTCGTCCTGGTCCTCCTGGTCCTTCTGTAAGTCTCTCATCCATGCCTTGTAGCTTCTAAACCCCTGCTTATCTTCATCTAGTGGACTCGAACTAGAACACATCCTTTATTCTCAACAGCCAATTAATATAAGGGTTAATTTTTGACTGTAATGGCGTTCAGTTAATTCAGTGCAACACAATCTTACCTGATTCACCAGAAGCACACATGTATAACTGAGGACCTAGCACGTATATGAAGATGTTGAGGGTCGAGTCTTGCTGCAGATATATTGTGATTGTGATGTTGTTCTTGTTTTCTGCAGGGTGCACGTGGTAATGATGGAAACACAGGCGCTGCTGGACCTCCTGTAAGTCTGAGAAGAGCCATATCCTCATAATACAGCACTCATCATTACAGTCTATCTAATCTTAAAAACAGAGTGCTATAGAAGAGCCATTTTTGTGCACAGAGTCACTCAAAGGTTCTTTAAAGAACCATCTTTATATAATCTGAAGAACTCAAGAAGCTCTTGTGAAGGTTCTTCAGGTGTTAAAGAGTCTTTATGGAACCATTGTGAAGCAGCTTTATTTTTAACACTTGAGTTGATTCTGTTTTAAAGTCAAGTTAAAAGTTCTTAAAGCTAATTGCGAGGATTATAATTTTTTACAGCGTGACTCTGATGAAGCTTTAGTTTCTTGTACTGTATATAATATACAGCAGGATGAGTCTTATTCTCCAGCCTTGAGCTGATCTTTTTTGGACTATGTTTTAAATGGATTTAAAATGGATTGTTATTATTATTATTATTATTATTATTATTATGAAGCTCTTATTATGTCTTTCCTCTGTTAGGGACCCACTGGCCCCGCTGGTGCTCCTGGATTCCCTGGCGGTGCTGGTGCTAAGGTACACAGTATTATGAATTATTATTATTATTTTATGCTCTTTAGTGCAGTTAACATGTCTATAAAATATAATACACTTGAAGTGGGCCTTCTGTAAATCCTCTAACAGGCCAGTGGTTTGGTTTTGTCCTCTGCAGGGAGAAACCGGCCCCGCTGGAGGTCGTGGTTCAGAGGGACCCCAGGGAGCCCGCGGAGAGCCGGGTAACCCTGGACCTGCTGGAGCTGCTGGTCCTGCTGTGAGTGTTCACAAAACTCCAACCACACGGCTCTTTATTTACTAGAAAACTGCATTTCACCTGGAAATATCTGCCCTTGGATGGCAGAAACAGGATAGAGTCATTAGAAATGCTGGAAATACAAATACAGAGATGCACACACTATTATTTACCCAAATAGACTACAAGACATGAATATATTAACATGGTTTTCTGCAAAGTACCATTAACAGCCTGTGTTATGAAAAGCACTATGGAAATAAATAGCCAAGTTATTTTAGGGGATGGAAGAAGCAAGGTAGCTTAAGATTGATATTATTGGATAAAAGTGCATTTAATCTAAACTAATTTAATAAGTTATTTTATTGGTGCATGGAGAATAAAAATAAAAGTAACTGAGTTTTCTTCTTGCGCAGGGAGCTCCTGGTGCTGATGGTTCTGCTGGTGCTAAAGGATCTCCTGTAAGTACTTTATATACATATCTACAGTATATATCTCACAGCGGTCTGTTTTGGGGCCGGTTGTAGGCACAGCAGGCTCTGGTGTGATGGTTTGGTGGTGTTTTGTAGGGTGCTGCTGGTATTGCTGGTGCTCCTGGTTTCCCAGGATCTCGTGGACCTGCTGGACCCTCTGGCCCTTCTGGAGCCCCTGGCCCCAAGGGAAACAATGTGTGTAAACTGCATTTTATTATAATGCATGCATGAGAAGTGCAGTAATGCGCCATTTAGTTGATTTGAACTTTGCAGCAGGTGTGATGTGATGATACAAATACAATGAGCAACTTACAACTGTACTTTAAGACAGATCACGCAAAAATGAAACTTCACTCAAAAAAATACAAAAATACAATGAAAGAAGTAAGAAATTCATACAGGTGTAAATAAATGATGTTAACACTTTACTCAAAGCTTTTATGCATAATACATTATAAATGATATTAGAGGATGCAATGCATTATTTATAAGGTGCATTGTAATACATTGTAAATCATTTTAATCACATTTAAAATACTGTAGTAATGCATTGATAAATGTTATAACTGTGCTTACAATTATTCAAGAAACTGTACAAGGCATTACAAAACTACTTTTTATAATGCATTATAGATCAGTTATACTGAAGTGCTTCCTACTTTTTGCGTGATCATATGCCTTGCATTACATACAAAAGAATCTCAGAATCTCAAATTCATAAATGACAGATTGTTCATTTTTAATCAAACCTATTCCTCACAGTTTTATTAGATACAGAAGAGTCTGACGAGTGAAGCATAACCGATTGAGAAATTTAATGCTCTTTTATTTCCAGGGTGATCCTGGAGCCCAAGGCCCTAAAGGAGATGCGGGTCCTAAGGGAGAAACCGTAAGTCTGTGAGATGATCTCCTGATGTTCTCAGAGAGCTCTTCTGTGATAGTAATAGCTGCTGTTCTCTGTCCCAGGGCCCCGTTGGACCTCAGGGTCTGGCCGGACCCTCTGGTGAAGAAGGCAAGCGAGGAGCTCGTGGTGAGCCCGGCGGAGCTGGACCTGTTGGACCTCCCGGAGGCCGTGTAGGTGAAACTCATCTGTTTGATTCAGGCACGCTTCAGTGTTTGCTTGTCTCTCATATTTGTGTTTTTCTGTTAAAAGGGTGCCCCTGGAAATCGCGGTCTTCCTGGAAGTGATGGAGCTCCTGGACCCGGGGTAAGATTCCTGAGCCCTCAGCAAAACACAGACCCCAGATCTGTTTAGTCTGGTAACTTATAAATGTGCTTGTGAAGTTAGGAATCACTGAGACTGCATTCATTTGACCCAAAACTACAGTAAAAAACAGTAATATTGTGAAATATAGTATTAAGCAAAAATATAAACAAAATCTTTTCAAATTGAAAACAGCCATTTTGAGTTGTAATATTATGTCAGTATTAATCTATTTGAAGACAGTATTTGACCTATTTTTCTAAACTTATAAAAAAAGTATTAATGTAATTATTTACTTAATAGATCTGTTTTTGTTTTGTTTATGTATTATATGTCAATGCTTCAGCAATACTGTGCAAGTAACGCCAATAAAGCTTGAATTGGACTGAACTGAATCGAATCAAATTTAATCGGATATAACTGAATAGAAGTGAATCATTTGAATCTAATCGAATCTAACTGAATCAAATTGACTTCTTTTTAAACTATGAATCTTAATGATTTTAAATATTTGAGCAGTAGTATATGTAGCAATGTGAAAAATACATATTATACTGTTACTGAGCCAGGTCTACATATCTCTGAAGGATACTGTAAATGTTCTTCTTACAGTGTAGTTTAACTCATGTTGTATTTATTAAATACAAATAGTTTAACCCATGCATCACTGAGTGTTGAATGTACTTCGGTGCACTGAGAAGGAGCTGTCCAGGGTCCTGTAGAGGGTTTCTGCTGCTGAATTACTAAAGCTGGCCCTTTAATTACATTTCAGGGGGGCCCTGGAGAGCGCGGAGCCAACGGAGCGATGGGACCTCAAGGAGCCACCGGAGAGTCTGGTCGCCCAGGAGAGCCAGGAATGCCTGGATCCAAGGTGAGATATAACTTAAAGCTTTGTAGAACCATATTAGCAGAAGAAATGGTGTGTATTTCATATATGACCTGATGATTGTTGTAGGGTATGACCGGTGCTCCTGGAAGCCCTGGACCTGACGGCAAAGCTGGACCCTCTGTAAGTCCAATATTTATAACATTCAAAATTCACCTCCTTGTTTTTGTTTGTATATAATATAAGTGTGCATGAATCTCTCTGAACCATAGGGTGCACCTGGACAAGACGGCCGTCCTGGACCCCCTGGACCTGCTGGATCTCGTGGAGCTCCTGGAGTGATGGGATTCCCTGGACCAAAGGGACCTGATGTGAGTTACTCATGAACCATATACTGTATGTGTGTCTCTGGAGCACAGGGATATTTGCAGAAATAGATATAAATTATACATATTTACTTTATGCCAAATATCATTTGGATATTAAGTAAAGATCATGTTCTATGAAGATATTTTGTAAATTTCCTACCATAAATATATCAAAACTTCATTTTTGATTATAAATATACAATGCTAAGAACTTCATTTGGACAAGATTTGAGGAGATTTTCTCAATATATTGATTTTTTGGCTCCCTCAGATTCCAGATTTTCTAATATTTGTATCTCAGACAGATATTGTCAAATAATTACTCACGATTAATCACATCTAAAATAAATTTTTCATTTACGTATTATATGTTTGTGTTCTGTGTGTATTTATTATTTATTATGTATGTAACACACACACATACTGTATATATTTAAATAACAAAATAGATGTATTAACATGCATATAGCATATATATATATATAAATATTATGTTTCAGATATAATATAATATTTCAAAAAATATTCATCTGTACCAAAATTGCATTTCTGCTCAGTTTGGGATAAACTGTGTTTTTTCTCACGGTATTAAACTATATGATCCATAAATGCCTGATAGAGCAAATATAATACTTAAAAAAAACTTTTTGCAAATATTAGTTTTTTTTAATCACATTTTCAAAAGTGTTTTCTGACTATTGTTTCTTATATCAAGCTTTATGAGTTTGCCTCATTGTACATTGTTGAGATCTGCACACTTTTCCGTGTAATTTCTGACTGGTGTGCTGTGTTTCTCTCAGGGTGAAGCTGGTAAAGCTGGTGAGAGAGGAGTCGCTGGACCTCCTGGTGCTTTGGTACGTTCAATATAAAGCGGTTTCTGAGCTTTACGGGAGTTTAAACAGGAAGTGACCTCCAGACGTTTGCTTGAATGCTGTGTGTTTCTGCAGGGCGCTCCTGGCAAGGACGGAGATATTGGTGCTCCTGGAGCTCCTGGACCTGCTGTATGTGTGTTTAAACCTCTCCAAGTTTAATACGGTCCGGATCTGCTTTATTGTGCTCTGATTTGTCCCGCTCTGTGGTGTTTTAGGGCCCATCTGGTGAGAAGGGAGAGCAGGGACCCGCCGGTTCTCCTGGATTCCAGGTGCGCTTCACATCTTCTTCATTTGAGTTCTGATTAGCACCTGATTATCGTTGGACGGAAGTTAAAAAATCTCTGTTTATTCTCTCGCAGGGTCTGCCAGGAACACAGGGAGCCACCGGAGAGACAGGCAAACCTGGTGATCAGGTGCGTGTGGATGACATATTTTTATCTTCTGATATATAATATAATTTCATATTAAGTAAATAAACATGTTGTAAACGCAGTATGAGACCCTGGAGCACAGCAGCCGTCGTCAGAGCACAAGTGTATCTGTAGAAATAGATACAATACAATGTATGGGTCAAAATTATGATTTTTCTTTTATGCCAAAAATTATTAGGAAATTAAGTAAAGATCATGTTGCAAGAAGATAGTTAATAAATGTCCAACCGTAAATATATCCAAACTTCATTTCTGATTAGTAATATGCATTGCTAAGAACTTCAATAGTGTTCTCCTATTATCAATGGAAAGCTTATTTATTCAGCTTTCAGATGATGTATTAATCATGCATTAATCAAAAAAAAAGTTTTATGACTGATTTTGTGGTCCTGGGTCATACATGCTGCTCTAAATGCACCATTGCTCTCTACACAGTGTAGTTTTGGTTCTGTTCGTTTGGATTTATTCTGTTCTCTGTTTAACAGGGTGTTCCTGGTGAAGTTGGTCCTCATGGTCCTACTGGCTCAAGAGTGAGTATCTCCTGACTAATCAAAACTAATCAACCCTTAATAGCCACCACAGCTCCATTTAAACTACTGTACTAGAGTAATAGAACAAGAATAAGTTATAATAATAGAACAAGAACAAGAATTATTGTTTGCTCTGATACAACAATGCTTATACTGCAAAAAAACAAAAATGTGATGTTTTACTGTAAACGATGTCCTTGGAGTAAAATGAAATTTGCATTTATGACTAAAATGTGTTTTAATATGTTTTTAGATAAAAAAAAAAGAATGTTTTGAATTATATTTTAATTATTTATACTTTTTTAATGTATTTTTTTGTTAACATGCATTGGTATAATATATTTTTATCTTTTATATATTTATATTATATACATTTATATTAACACGTATACAGAAAACAATGTATGTAAAAAAAAATTTTTTTTCTTTTTGGTCAAAATAACACTCTGAATTAGTTTTCCAAATAATTTAAGAGACCTGAAAAGAGTCTGGTTTATTTATTAAAGCCATGTTTAAAAGTGCAAGATATACAATCCAGGCAAACAATTAATTGCTCAATATGACAAATCTTTCCTAATTTCTTATTTTAAAAAAAGAAATAATTGGGAATTGTATTATTTAAGATATATTGAATTTTATTTTAGTGATTAATCACAGAGAGTGATATTAGTAAATGTCTCACACAGGGTGACAGAGGTTTCCCTGGAGAGCGTGGAAGCAATGGACCCGCTGGCCCCACCGGTCCTCGAGGGGCCCCTGGTTCTCCTGGTAACGATGGTGCTAAGGTAAGAATCTCAGTTCGATGTCATTGTGTCTCAGGATCGTGATTTGAGAAACGTCTGACCTCCGTCTGTGATCATGTGTGTTTAGGGAGAGCCCGGAGCCGCCGGGGCCCCTGGTGGTGTAGGGCCCGCTGGACTGCAGGGAATGCCTGGAGAGCGCGGTGCCGGTGGCATGCCTGGAGCCAGAGGAGACCGAGTAAGACTCAATACATTCATATTCTCCCACTTTTAACAATATTAAACCTTGTTGAAAAAGACTTTTAAATAAGTGTGCTTCTTCAAGCGAAGCAATATTTCACGTACACTTTTTAAAACATATAAGTGTATATTCAGAACAATAAAGCACGCTTCTTTGTCACAACGGGTAGCAAATGGAAGTGATGCTGTGGTGCTGATGATGTCATATCCTCTTTAGGGTGATGGTGGACCCAAGGGCCCTGATGGAGCCGCAGGTAAGGATGGTCTGCGTGGAATGACCGGCCCTATTGGATCTTCTGGACCTTCTGGTGCTCCTGGTGAGAAGGTAAAAAGAACATCAGCACTGAAACATATCCATGCTGTACCTGAACTATTTTCCAGCTCTAAATGGATATTTCCTGATTGTTTTAGGGAGAGCCTGGTGCTGTTGGACCCCCAGGAGTGACTGGTGCTCGTGGAGGCCCTGTAAGTTATCAGCACCTCACCAAACATGGACATAAAGAACAAAAATAATACAAGATTGCATGAGATTGCAGATTTATAATTAAAATGAGACTCCACAAGTACTCAACAACTCCACTGAACCAAAAAAAAGAATAATTTAAAGAAATACATATTTATTTATCTAGTAATAATGCATATTACTAGAATATTAGTAATCATTTATTAGTAGTAATTAAGCACATGTTCATGCCTTATTCTACATTAATAATCCTACACAATACCTTAACCTAACAACTAATTTATGAACTATTGATAAATAGTATAAATAAGTCATTAATAGCGTATAAGTGTTGCCTATTCTTAAAGTGTTTCCATACTTTATTGTTAAATACATTATTATTAAGGAATGGCTAGTTACTTTTACTAACTACAAAGAAACGCCTTGAAATTAAAAAAAAAATTTTTACAGAGCGCTGTTATTGTTTGGAGTTGATTTGGAAGACTGCAGTTGAATTATATGCAAGTTCTTTAATGTGTGTGTGTGTGTGTGTGTGTGTGTTGTCAGGGCGAGCGTGGAGAGGTCGGTCCTCCTGGACCTGCTGGTTTCGCTGGACCTCCTGTGAGTATAACAGTCTCATGTTGGGCAGTTCTCATCCTCTGGTGCTGACCAGCACTGAGCTGAAGCTCCTCTGTTCTTGATGCAGGGTGCTAACGGACAGCCCGGTGCTAAGGGAGAGACCGGTGACTCTGGACCAAAGGGTGATGCTGGAGCTCCTGGACCCGCTGGCCCCGTCGGAGCCGCCGGCCCTCAGGTGAAGTTATATCTATACTGCTCTGCTGTACATACAGTAGAAATATATCCTTCACTGACTGTCTGCTGTTGTCTTTAACAGGGACCTGCTGGTGCTACTGGAGCTAAAGGTGCTCGCGGTGGTGCTGGACCTCCTGTAAGAGCCAATACTATCAGTTCATTACAATACTATATATATATATATGATTATAAAGTTTTTGTTTTATTAATATGTCTTATATAGTTTATATCAACTTGTTTATTGACAGGGTGCTACTGGATTCCCTGGAGCTGCTGGACGAGTCGGACCTCCAGGTCCTTCTGTGAGTCATCTTCATCTTCAAACCAGCTCTAAACCATACACAATAAAAAGAATAATTAATTCATTAATAAAAATCTAACTAAAATAAATCAAAGCACTAAAAATATTAAATGTTTATTTGTTTAAGTGTGTGTCGTTAACCTTAATGGACAATTTTAAAGTAGAAAAACTAAAAAATGTATTATTCGTTAAATCAGTTTTCACTCAGAAATTGTAACTTTCATGAATTAACTTCTACATATTCCTCTTTACATAGTCATTCTACATATATATGATGAATTTTTTCAGATTCCCGATTAGTCGATTTCAATTTAAACAGTGTTTGTTAGCTTTTACTCTCCTAAAGAGACACCTAGTGGTGAAGAATTTACATTTTCATTATGCTAATGTTTCACTTTTATGTCAAGGTGAAACAGCTCGGGATTCGTTTTAAAAATGATTCATTATAGTGATTCAGAGTCGACTCTTTCTTTTGAGAAACAATTAGTTTATACACAATAACTTTGCAAGATGTTTACATCCACTTAGAGCTGTGTTATGCATGCCATGGAAGGTCATTTCCAGAAATACATAATAGGGACAGTTTAACTAAATCAATTATTAGACATTATATTAAATATTAACTCAATATAAATAAAAAATAAACATTGTGTTTCTTCTGTGTTGCTCAGGGTGTTGCTGGACCCCCAGGCCCAACCGGTGCTGCTGGTAAAGAAGGACAGAGAGGAGCCCGTGGTGAGCGAGGCCCCGCAGGTCGCCCTGGTGAGGCAGGTGCCGCTGGATCCGCAGGACCCTCTGGAGAGAAGGGTAGCGTTGGCCCCGATGGCCCTGCTGTAAGTTATCGAGACACATCAGCTCAGAAACACGACTCCGTGAGCTAGAGAGTAATACTCACTGAGCTCTTTCTGGTGTTTAGGGCCCCGCTGGTTCTCCTGGACCTCCTGGTGTTATTGGATCTCGTGGTATTGTTGGTCTTCCCGGACAAAGAGGAGAGAGAGGATTCGGTGGTCTTCCTGGACCTTCTGTAAGTCATTTTATTCATATAACAAATTACAGTTACATTTATTTTAGGTTACACTTTATTTTAAGGTGACCTTGTTACAGTGTAACCATACATTTAAGTACTGGGTAATATTAACTTAACTATGTACTTACTATACAGTTAAAATTAGGGTTTGGCTAAGGAAAACTTGTGTGTAATTAAGTGTTATTATACTAGTAAGTTTATGTAACAAGTGTTGCCTTAACTAGTTGCTACCCTTTAGTACACTTTCTTTAGTTCACCTTCTTCTCAACACTTCTTCATCTTTTCAGGGAGAGCCAGGTAAGCAGGGGCCCACTGGGCCTTTGGGAGAGCGTGGGCCCCCTGGACCCATGGGCCCTCCTGGACTGGGTGGAGCTCCCGGTGAAGCTGGTCGCGAAGTGAGTGAACTCCACCAGTCTTGAGATTTTTTTTTTTAATAAAATCGTCTGCCTTCTGTTAAGCATGATGGAGTCATTTCTGTTACTCGTCTCTGCAGGGTAACACTGGACATGATGGAGCTCCTGGCCGTGACGGTCCTCCTGGACCAAAGGTGAGCGCAGTCCAGGCATTACATCTAAATAAATATTGTTAAAACTGATAAATAGTAGTCATTATCACTCTGTCACCATGCAATGAATGCATGTGCTGTAAATATGTTAGAAGTGCTTTCAGTGTGAAAGAGCACTTCTCTGAAAGTCTGTGTTTTCTGAAGGGAGACCGTGGTGAGAACGGCAACTCTGGCCCTCCTGGGGCCCCTGGTGCTCCCGGAGCTCCTGGCCCCGTGGGTCCATCAGGCAAGACTGGAGATCGTGGAGAGGCTGTGAGTTTCCATACACTCATACATTCACAAAAAAAGACCAGAAACCTTGGAATCAAAAGGCTCTGTTTGCATTTTTAAAGCGAACTGTTAAATGAAATACATCCATGTCAACAGGTGGCGCTATAGAAGTGTTGTTTTAGCATCATTTCTAAACTATTATAGTTTTTGTTAATATTTTGTGCTTGCATTTTCATTTTAATAGTGTTTATTATAGTCTTAATGTTTTAGTTTATTCATACGCATATATTATACTGAATTATCTCATGCTTATGTGGATGTTTAATGTTCAATGTTTTGTTTCTCTTCCCAGGGTCCTGCTGGTCCTTCCGGTCCCGGTGGTCCTGCTGGTGCTCGCGGTGCTCTAGTATGAATTTATCCTTTTTAATCAGTTCTTTAGCTTGATTTTCCATCATCAGTAGTCTGATGGTTCTTCTCTCTGTAACGCAGGGTCCCGCTGGTCCTCGCGGAGATAAGGGAGAGGCTGGAGAGGCTGGAGAGAGAGGCATGAAGGGACACCGTGGCTTCTCTGGAATGGCTGGCGTTCCTGGACCTCCTGTGAGTCGATCAGAACATCCATATCCTCCATAAACACCTTTACAAACACTCATAGCAAAAGGCTTACTCAAGTGTATTTCTGAATGTTTTAGGGATCTCCTGGTGACCAAGGACCTGCTGGACCATCTGGCCCTGCTGGACCTCGTGTAAGTAGCACATGGGTTTTATATCAAGACCGATTTATTTCCTGTACAGTAAAAGACTAAAAGAGTTGACCCATACAGTGTTATCTATTGCTACAAATATACCTGTGCTGCTGCAGACTGCTTCTGTGCTCCAGGGTCAGAAGCAAATGAGAAAGGGCTGTGTTTTAATCCTCAAATGGTTTTCTTCCGCTGATAGGGATCTTCTGGCTCCAACGGTGTTGCTGGTAAGGATGGTATGAATGGTTTGCCCGGACCTGTTGGACCTCCTGGACCCCGAGGACGCAGTGGAGAGATGGGACCTGCTGTAAGTCTGAAATCAGCACAGCTTTATTGCTAGACCAAGCTTTTTAGCTTTGGATCTCATGTGGTTTTCTCTCGTCTCCAGGGTGCTCCTGGTCTTCCCGGACCCCCAGGGCCCCCAGGACCCGCAGGCATCGGCGAGCCATTCCTGCCCATGCCTCAGGGTGAGAAGGGACCAGATCCTCTCCGTGGAGGCTACAGAGCCGATGACGCCAGTGTTCGCGACCGTGACGCCGATGTGGACACCAGCCTGAAGTCTCTGAGCCAGAAGATCGAGAACATCCGCAGCCCAGAGGGAACCCAGGCCAACCCTGCCCGCATGTGCCGTGACCTGAGGATGTGCAACCCCGACTGGAAGAGCGGTCAGCAGCTGGACATTCCCAGACACTATTAGTACTTCCACCAGTTAGAAATTATTTTAAGTCTCTTGCTGTAGTGTGTCAGAAGGAAATATCAGCTTATATTCATTAATTTTTGATATATTCTGATATTTCCTACTGACACACTACAACAGAAGATCGAAATAACTGACATAAACCCATTTTTTTAGCTAGCGTAAATAGTGGTGTTCTTGTCACTGTATGTTATCAGTTATTCAACTCACTTGAATCTGTCTTTGCTGCTAGGCTCTTACTGGGTGGACCCTAACCAGGGCTCTCCTCTGGATGCCATCAAGGTCTTCTGTAACATGGAGACTGGAGAGACCTGCGTCAGCCCATCTCAGAACACCATCCCCATGAAGAGCTGGTACCAGAGCAAGAACATCAGAGAGAAGAAGCACGTCTGGTTTGGAGAGTCCATGCCCAACGGCTTCCAGGTACGTCAAGAGCTTATACAATAAAACACTTTCTCCTTTCCACTTGAGCACGAGATGCTTTAGTGAACATAGAAGTAGAAAACCTTTGAAGACGTAGCATGGTGGTCATGTTCTGTGTGTTCTGTGCAGTTCCAGTATGGCAGCGAGGGCTCTGATCCAGAGGATGTTAACATCCAGCTGACCTTCATGCGTTTGATGTCCAACGAGGCTACTCAGAACATCACCTACCACTGCAAGAACAGCATCGCCTACATGGACGAGAGCACAGGCAACCTGAAGAAGGCTCTGCTCCTGCAGGGCTCCAACGACATCGAGATCAGAGCCGAGGGAAACAGCCGCTTCACATACAGAGTCAGCGAGGACGGCTGCTCGGTGAGTGCTCCTCAACATACCTCTATGCATTTTATGTAGAATAAAGCGTATAAATATTTTAAGCTTGTGCTACTTCAGACACGTTGATTTCAGGAAGCAGTGAAATAATAAACTGGTGGTGTTGAGCTCCAAACATTAATGTGATGTGTGCTTTCTCCATAGTCACACACTGGCACATGGGGCAAGACAGTCATCGACTACAAGACAACGAAAACATCTCGTCTGCCAATCATTGATATCGCTCCTATGGACATTGGTGCTCCCGATCAGGAATTCGGTGTAGAAGTTGGCCCAGTCTGCTTCTTGTAAAACAGAAAAATCTGGACATGACTTTGCTGTTTTTTTTCTTGCAGTCATCTTCGAATCTTTTCCTGTTCATACCAAAAAAAAAAAGCCCGAACTCTTATTCGGCTGCAATCGGTCCATGTGCTTAACCCTAAATCCCCAAGGATGGTGCGATTCCCAAAAAAAACAAACAAATTAAGGACCACTGCATCAACCAGCCATCATGGACACTTAACGAGAATCCTTTGATAAACGAGAAAACAATATATATGCCCCGCCCCCTGGAGTCCAAAGAAAAACGACCATCTGGTGACTTTTTGTGCCGTTTTTTTATTTTTGACCACTGCTAAAGGACAATGAGAAACAAGCAAATGCTAATGTACCATTCTCTGGTGTTGAATAAATATGACAAACGACAGCCGAGTGTCTTGTTCCTTCCGAGTGAGAAAAACTCACCAAACATCACAGTTAGTTCAATGGTACAACGTCATCTTGATATAAAGGCTACCTCAGGACAAAAACAGATGTTGGGGGGGGGAAACGAGGGCGTTTTTTTGTTTTTTATTCAAGCCACGATTAGTAAGAGTTCTGAAAAGGTGCTACTTGCTCTCCAGGTCCTGTCTGTGGTGTGTTTGAGCGTGTTTTGGTGCTGTCACTCACAGGGCCGTTTTGGTGCTAAATGTCAACAGAATGTCAATGTGATGCAATTGCTCTCATTAAAGTGTCGAGGAGAATCAAACGGCTGGTTACTGTAGATTTGCACTTAATCTGACATGGCTTAAGTGGATGGACTGATTGCCAGTTCGTCTCGTTTCCGTTCCCAGTCCCTGAGAAGTCTTATTTTTGTCTGTACTGTACATGCCGCTGCCCCCACCCCCCCGTCCCGTTTCTGGATTTATTTCCACTTTCAAAATGCAATGCACATCTCCTTTCTCTTCTTGTTTTCGTTTGTTTGATTTGTTTTCAGTGAAAGGTTTCTCATGCAAACTGAAAAGAGGCGGCAAAAAAGAAAAACCACAGAAGCGAAATAGACCCTATGGTTCCAACAAAGGATCTGTACTTATTTTGTACATGTATAGTATTTCGAGATGTTTTTAATTATTTTGGATGTTGAAATAAAGCATGTTTATGTGGTCAACTGGATGCTGAATATGTTATCTTCTTGCCATGGCCTCCATGCCTTTCTCTAAGCATGAATTAAACAAACCACAATGTATTTACTCAACTTTCTTAATTTCTACTTTATTTCCAGGGGGATGCATGTGGAAAAATCTGAAAAAATCTTTTCTCAATATAAAAAAATTGATTATAAGCATAAGCCAACAAAATAATTAAACCTACAGTAGATCTTCTGTGTAAATTTTAATACACATGAACAAGACGTCTTACCAGAATGAGGCCAGAGTTTATGCGTTACAGTCTAGAATTAAAAAAAGGCTCTATAATTAAACCAAATCAGTCAGTTTGTTGACCAGATGCATCATAGGCTTCACAAAAGGTGTTTTTTTAAGCATTTTTGACAGAAAAACCCTGTGACCGCTATATATATGTATAAATTTAGAGGTCCATTCAACAATTTGCTTAAAATTGTAAAAGTTTTATTTAATAAATAAATAAATAAATAAATAAATGTTCACTTAGGTGAGATGAAAACTCTCATTTCAGTAGTTTTCTATAAAATAGTGTTTTAAAGGCATAGTTCACCCAAAAATGAAAATTAGCCCATGATTTACTCACTCTCAAGCCATCTTAGGACTTTTTTTCTTTCAGACGAATCAAATCAGAGTTATATTGAAAAATGTAAAATACACATTTTTTTAGTGTGGTAACTTTAAAAGTTTATTATAAAATTTGCCTATAAATATAAAAATTTTGGGATGGTTTCAACACACAGCAACAGTGTTTAAGTAGCCCAATTCTGCGGAGAAAACATGGACATGGCGACACTGGTCCTACGGATAGGAAACTAGGGATTACAGTTTATAAAACAGTGAAAAAATATTCTTACAAAAACACATCAGTTCAATACAGAAGGCCTTTTTTTATGGATGTGTAACGCTCAGGCATGTTTGGCCAACAGTAACGATGGTTGACGAGCTGAACCTGGTGACGTATGAATGGAGATGAGTAGAGACATACGCAGTGTGTTGGGGACGCAAGTCCTTTGTGCTGGGCAATTTGGTGGAGCTGGCTCATGGATCGTGGCTGGGTGAATTTGATCATTGAGTTCTCATTGGACCGGAGCTATGAAGAGCGAAGGTGAAAGGATGGGTTCAGGTTCCTCGGAGCATCTGCCTTGGTGTTCTTTCTTCCAGGTCAGTAAGAGACTTTAAACTAATAATATTATGTGAAGCCTTGAAATATCCAACACTCACCATTATAGGTGGATAAATAAAATCAATAAAAGCAAGATCTCTCCTCTTGTCTTCGTAATCTTTCCTGTGTAGACAATCAGTAAGCATTGGTTTGCATGGGTCCGAATCCAGCCTCAGCGGGAGAATGACAGCTCTTTTCCGTATCGCAGGCAGGGAGATCGAGATGCTTCGATACGGTGGTAACCTTCCTGAGAAACACTTTCATGAAGCATGCTCATCAGAATACTGTGGAGGGCGACTCATTGGACTTGGTGATGATGGTTGAACTTGAACTTTTTCTATAGCTTAAAGAACAGCTTGTAACCTACACATCTCTGTGGTTTCCTCTTCCATGTTGAGCGTGGGATTTTTGCAATGGGGGTTTTGTCTATGTTTCTAGGGCTGAGCTTCTGTAACGCTCAGGCATGGAGAAGACAGACAACAGAAGATACGTTTAAAAAGTTAATTCAATGAAGGCTTTGCAGGGCAAACAAAAAACAGTTCAAAAGGAGGCTAGAGCCAGGCACGTGCACACGTAGACATCAAAGGGGGCTTGAGCACCTGCCCTTTTTATTCCTGGAGAGAAAGTGCCCTTTTTTCTGGGGTGCCTTTT
>JAUCNO010000082.1:13467044-13478481 GCA_032353835.1 Enteromius viviparus | reverse complement strand
CAGACAGAATCATAGCTCCGCCTTCTTTCTTTCTGGAAACATTTGGAAATAAACCCACTCTGTGACGGAGAGAAGTGTGTTTAAACGAGTCAGTTTAGGAGGGTGTGGATAAGACATAACTTTTATAAAGAATATCTCTTTGGTTTTGAAACTTTAATCTTTGTGACTTCAGGGATCTTATCTCAGCTCGTAACACTCCACAGAGAAAGATAACTTGAAATCGCTTTATAAGACCTTTTTAAGAGTGCATCATCACATGTGCACATAAGCACATAGCTTTGAACTTGTTTTGTTGTAATGATACACCAGATGCTTGAGTTTCCCACAATGCTTTGCAGGGATCGGACGGGCCACGGCTCTGGCTCTGGCACGCTGTGGGTCAAAGGTCACAGCCATCACACGCACTAAGGCGGACCTGGATAGCCTGGTGCAGGAGGTAATAAACATGTGGACACCAGTGTAGGGTAGGACCTTCAACAGATCTTAAAATAAGTAACCTTCCATCCTGAGCCTAAACCATCGAGCACATCTGTGTGCTTCTGCTGCTCCTGTGTGCTTCATGGACAGCGCAGTACATTGCATTGAAAGGTGTGTGTGTGTAAAACCAGCTGTTTCTGCAGTGTGCCTCGATTGAGCCGGTGTGTGTGGATCTGTCAGACTGGGACGCTACAGAACGAGCTCTCAAAGACTTGGGTCCGGTGGATCTTCTGGTCAACAACGCAGCCTGCGCTAAACTGCAGCCCTTCCTGGACGTCACGCCGGATCAGTTTGACGAGTAGGGCTTGGAGATATCGCTCTTCTCTTATCATTGTGTTTGAAAGCAGTCTGAGTGTGTGTGTGTGATGCTTTCTCAGGTCTTTCAGCCTCAATGTCAAAGCTGCTCTTCATGTTGCTCAAGTAAGAAGACGAGCCTGTGCTGAATGATATCAGAGAGCGTTCTGCTTCATGTTTAATGCGGCTGCCGTGTGTTTGTTGTAGATTGTGGCTCGAGGGATGAAGGCCAGGGGAGCTGGGGGATCTATCGTCAACGTCTCGAGTCAAGCCTCACAATGTGCTCTGAAAGATCACGCCGTTTACTGTGAGTCACCGCTCGGATCATATCTATGAGATAATGATTTTCTTTACATGCACTAATTCATCAACCTGAATCAATTCATTTTGATTTCTAATTCTGTTTATATTAAGCCAAAACATTGCAATCTGATTGACATGTAAAATTGCTATTAATGAAGCTGCATATATGTGGGAAGTATGCGATAATGGGAGCTTTTGAAGTGCCAGGATAATGTACTTTATCAGTAACAGCATTTAATACAGAGGCTATTAGGATAAATGCATGGATGTGAAAACCTTTTCTTACAGGTCAGTTCAGTTTTTATACACAGAATGAGCCATCAGAATCAAGTGTTGCAGATGTTAATGGCCCTGTTTCCTTGCATGACTGGAGGAAGGTCTGGTATTTGTAGTGAAGCACACTAGTGAGTGATGACTGGTTAGTGTGCTGTCTGCAGGTGCCACTAAAGGAGCGCTGGACATGCTGACCAGAGTGATGGCGCTGGAGCTGGGCCCGTATCAGGTGCTTATGAAATCATGGTTTCGTCAAACATTGAGCTCACTAGACAGTTTAATTCAAATGAATTGTGTTTTGTGGTAAACCATCTTTCCAGGAGGCTTCGGGCCAATCAGCAACCACCCTCTCAAACACACAAATCTGATTATAAATGATGGAAGGCTGGGTGTGTGTCTCTAACTGCTCTGTAATTATGTGAAGAAGCAGATGGAATCGCTGACAGATAATAACGCATATTTACAGCAAAGTGTTAGTGGCGATCAGAGCAGCTCTGAATGAACAGAGACTTTCTTGGCCAGATCCAGAGTTACGGAGCAGATAAACTGGTTTGTTCTAGGAAAGTCAAATTAATGCAGCTCATAATGATATTTCATGAGGACATAATTCAATGCAGTATTTCTTCTCTTGAGAGTAGATTATTGATGAACAATGCGAAAATCATTTTTATGTTGACCCGAACACTGTTTAACTGCAGAAATGATGATTATGATGTTGCTATTATTATCATTAGCAGCCCTGTCTGTGAAAATCATGTCTATCAGTGTTGTGTATGTATTGATCTGAAGTGTGTGTTTGGACAGATCCGGGTGAACTCAGTGAACCCGACCGTGGTGATGACAGAGATGGGGAAGATCGGGTGGAGTGACCCAGAGAAAGCTCGGAGCATGACGTCACGCATCCCGCTGGGGAGGTTTGCAGGTACTCTTCTCTGTGTGTGTGTGTCTGATTCAGTACAGCTGATCGATGATGATGATGATGATGATGATGATGATGATGATGATGATGATGAGAACACATGCAGCACATGTCTACTGCCTCGAGAGCAGCTCCATGTGCTTCACCCTGAAGACCAAACACACACAGTCACAAATACTACATCTCTCCTAAATCAACTGTTGATCGAAGCAGTTTTAAAAGCAGCAAAAGAAGAAAGTTATTCCACAACCTAGAAGATCACCATTCGCTGACGTCTGGAATCGTTTATCATAGTTCTTCACTGGTTCATGTAAAGTAGGAAGATCTGAGTGATGTCAAATCATTAATCCAAAATACATCAAATATGTACACTGTAAAATTACGGTGATAAGCTGGCAGCTGTGGTTGCTGAATTCTACTGTAAAAATACAGTAACAACATTTTTTACAGTTTTAAGATAAATTTACAGTTAAACACCGTAATTTCATTAAGTGATATAATGGTAAATACCAAACTATTAAAGCACTGAAATACTCTGATAAACACCAAAAGCAGGTGATGATGAGAAAGTCACATGATGAACCAAAGCCAATCACAAGCAGCTTTTAAACAGTAACATATATAGAAGGAGCTGAGAGTCTTTCACACAAACACTAAACACCATCATGATGAGACTCATTACACTCAAATATACAGCAAACATTCATTTAACAACATTACATGTGACACACAACCCTAATAAACATCACTGATAAGAGAAAACTAAGAAGAAACAAAGTTATTTCAAAGAAAAAGTGATGCAGGGAATTCTGGGAACGTCAATTTATGTTTTTTCCCTGCAGATTTTATGGGAATTTACTGTTAATCCTTTAACAGGTTTTTACCGTAGCTTTTTTACCATTAAAATCACAGTCATTTTTTACAGTTTGTATATTTATTAGGTATATAATGACACACACATGCATGTATATATTTTGAAACTATGTATATTCATTTATAAGATTATAATTAATATATAAACATAAAATGTATTTTGTATTTTTATATATATACACAATAAATATACACTCAGTACACACACATATTATGTCAACAAAAATTTAGTCTCACTTTAGAATAGTTAACACTTATTAACTACGACTTTTCCCTCGATAAAATCTTAATCTGCTGCTTATTAATAGTCAGTGCGGTAGTTGTTAAGTGTTTGGTAGGATTAGAGATGAAGAATAAGACATTAATATGTGCTCCGTTAACACTAATAAATGGCTAATATTCTGGTGATGTATGCTAACAGGTGTTACCGTAAAATAAAGTGTTACTTTAATCATTATTAATGGTTTGCCAGCACAAACCTCTACAGAGCGTCTGTCTCCAGTCAGTGTGTTCCCGAGCAGTGATGGATCTTCCTCTTTCTCTTGCTGTGGTGTAGAAGTGGAAGAAGTGGTGAACTCCATCCTCTTCCTCCTCAGTGATAAGAGCAGCATGACCAGTGGAGCCGCGCTGACCGTGGACGGAGGCTTTCTGGCGTGCTGAGAGCAATCCACAGCTTCATCTGTTACAGCTCTTTCTGAAACGATTCGTCTCCATCTCTGATCTTCACACAAAGCTTTAGAGCATCTGCGGTGGTATTTTTGTAACAGAAAGGAGCAGCATGAACATTCTGCTGAATATCTGCATAAACCGCTCTGGGGTTTAGAATAAATGACGACCGACGTTCTGATTCTGTGTGAACTTCTCTTAATGTAGCATCCTAGATGAGCAGGACATTAAAGTGAATAAGCACATACAGTCCTCATGAGAGCCTGAAAGTCTCAGCTTCCAGTTGCCATGACAATAGTTGATTTCTGATGCTGTGTTATCATGTAAGGCCTGTAGAGATCAGTATTCACATCACACTGCTGCTTTAGTGTTATTGATATACTATATTACAGCTTTTATTAATATTTAGACTTGGTTTTTGTTCTTTATATATATAAAGGACAGAAATAAAATAAGTTAAATTTTTTTAAATAAATTAAAATATATATATTTTCGATTTTCTTTAATTTCAGTAAGCTATTTCAAGTATTATTGTAATTATACACATCATTCCTCAACAAATCATAGACTTTACATTTCTAAGTCAAGCCAAATTTATTTATACTTTTCATTTTTACAATTTACTTTATTCTACAGCATCTCTGCTGTCATTACGAGGTTTTATTATACTCCTGTTCTCATTTATTCCAAAGAATGAAAGCAGAGTCAGAGGAAGGGTAAAACATGAATAGATTTATTAATTAATGCATTCCTCATCTAAAACATTTTTGTGTAAATATACTATCTTACATTATGGAAATGTCTTTTGGCAGCTGTGAAGGTCATCTTGTTTTGTCCATTTCGAGTTATTTACAAAGGAAGGAAGTGCTGAGCACCGATGTAGCTGACACACACACACACACACACACACACACACACACGTGCAGATGAGAACTAAACAAGCTTTCTGAAGAGGGACGGATCAGGAACAAATGCCCATGCATGTCCTTCAGGTCAGACACAGTCAGGCTTCGGCTCGAGGCATGCAAACCCCTCACACACACACACACACACACGATGATAAGATGGAGTGCAGAGGTTTGGGATCGTGAAGCTGTACCATAAAACCCTTCAGCAGTGCTTCATCTGTACACACAAGACCAAGAGCAGAGATGCCACACATCTAGTGTTCATGAACACGAGTCCACATCAACTCAAACAGAAGTTCTTCCTTCAGATATCTGCTCAATCAGCGGATGATTATTATGATTATTCTAAAGATGGAAATCTTCCAGTGAAGTGTAACCCAGCTAACAGAAAGTGTTATCTGCTCTTTATTAGTGTTCTGAAAACATGCGACCAAACCGTGTTTGCCTTAAACGAACAAAAGAACGTGATAAGAGCAAAGTTAATGCATTCAAAGTTAATCAAAACACTAAATTAAGCACAAATCGTATTATACATCATTCAAGGAATGTTTGATTTGAAACACTTTACAGTAAGGTGTACAGTAATTTGTTAACTGTATTAACTAACAAACGAACAATGATCAACACGTTTATTACAGTATCATCTTCGTTAATGTAACAGTGCATGAGTGTGACGTGAGATTTTTTGAAACTAAAATGAACTAAGATGAATATGGAAGTATTGTTGTTAGTAAACTAACGGCCTTACTGTAAAGCGTTACTTTTATTAAATCAGAGAACATTCGAAAGTAACACCTTCACGATCAAATCAAACGCTTCCTTAATGTCGACATAACTAAGAAAACACCTTTGAATGTTTCTGGATGTTTACAAACGGCACGTTCTCGTGATGTTTGCGTTAAAAAAAGTTATATTAAGAAATGAATCATGTTTCCTGGAAACGCTAGGAAACCCTTCTTACAGCTGTTTGTTAGTTAGCTGGGTACAGAACTGATGAACCTGCTGTGCTTTTCACAATCCAAACATCTGCAGCCGAATAGCCGCTGTAATGTCTAATGGCTGGTGATGAACTAATACTGCCGATGGTTAGCTTTGTACAAGACCGTCTAAATCAACAGAACTTCCCCGTTTCTTTACAACAACAAGAAACACTTCCTTACAGTATGTCAACAATTACACTGTACCACTAAAACTTCTCTTATAAACGATATGAAATGGAATATAACGTCTCCGGCGCTCCTTGATTTACATGTGCTGTGCTTCCGAGCTCCACGAGCGCCGTCACTGAACCTGTGGGAGAAGTACAGTGTGTTTTCCGAGAGGCTGATTAGAAGGTCTCAGAAGAGCGTGCAGCGCTTGCCGCGTTTCTTGACGGGCGGAGGGCAGAGGACGGCTCGGATAGCTTCATCAAACACAGTCTTTAACCCGCGCTGAGTCAGAGCTGAGCACTCCAGATACTTCACAGCTCCTGCAGAACAAGCAGAAACATCAGAGTAATACTAGTAGCGGGAAACAGCCTCTGTCATGATAACAGATTAATGCTCTGAAAACATTTCTCAAGCTCATCACATCTACATTAACAATACATGATGCACATTTGCATGAAAGTAACCCTAAACCAAACCATTACAAACTGATTGCTTTTATTTTCAGATGAATAGAAAGTTCAGTTGTAATATTATTATTATAAATGCCTTTTGGTCATTTTAATGCAGCCTTGATTTTGAATCAAATGTTTGTGCAGAAGCCAGGCTCTGACCGAGCTGAAGGGGAACGCTCATTGTGTTTCTGGGACAATGAGCATCTCTGTGTGTCCCACTTCAGCAGAACCAGCGTCCCACTCGATACGCACCGATCTCTCGGGCCATGGCCAAGCCCTGCGGGTAAGTGATGGGCGACAGCTTCTTGTCCCGCAGGCGCTCGATGGTGTCCTTATCGTCCCGCAGGTCCAGTTTGGTGCCCACCAGGATGATGGGAGTGTTGGGGCAGTGGTGTCTCACCTCGGGGTACCACTGAAGCACACAAACACATTCAGTCTCACACCACGCTCTGTGTCTGTGCTTTCAAACACCACTGAAAAATCAGCTGCACCAACCTTTGCACGGACGTTCTCGAAGGACGCTGGGCTCACCAACGAAAAGCATATTAAAAACACATCCTGTGGAGAAAACAGAGGGAAAATGCTGTTTTTATATTGGCTCACCCTGTTCAATGACACCACACTGCACTGCTGGATCAGTCCAGTACTCGTTTTGACAATCCGACTCCAGAAATAGTCACTTTCATAGAAATCAAGCATTTCATGGCGTTTTTGTTATTAATAACCATTTTGGATTATTCTTCAATCAGTGAGAAAACTGACACAAAGATATGGTTCCTGAAAATGTACATTCTTATTTTGTGGGGAAAATAAAATAAAATAAAATAAAATAAAATAAAATAAAATAAAATTAAATTAAATTAAATTAAATTAAATTAAATTAAATTAAATTAAATTAAATCATTGCTTTTCTTCATCTTTGTAAATTACAAGATAAAAAAATTATAACATTAATTAATTAAAAGAAAAAGGAAATAAAACTAAATCACAACTGCTTAGAATTTGTTGGAGATAATTTAGGCAAATAAATGCTAATCATCAACTCCTTTTTTGGTGTGTAATTTGTTTAATACCCCAAATATTTATTTATAATAATGTGATAATTTACTGAGATTATTGGATATCAGCCTCGTTCCATTATCTGACTCTCAAACAGCAGAAATCTGCAAAACCCTAACATTCGTTCTCTGCCATAGACTCACACACATCTGACAGGAATTCATATTCGGGATGTGTTTGTGATATTTCAAGCTGCTGAAAGGGGTTTTCTCCTTTCTGATGAATGCTGTATGTTGTGTATGATGTGATGCTGATAAAGGGAAGGCAGGCACCGTCTGTGGGTACGAGAGCGGACGGAGGCGATCGTAGTCCTCTTGTCCCGCTGTGTCCCATAAGCCCAGGTTCACCGGTTTGCCATCCACCATCACATTAGCAGAGTAGTTGTCAAATCTGAAGAAAGCACAGAGACACAATGACCTCCAGGAGACAAACAGCATCAGAAACCCTCTTCTATCCTGATCCTTCATCTCCGTCACAAACCAAGCAGATCCTCAGAAACACATACCAGACTCACATTGATGGAATATTTCTGTGTAAAGCATCAGGTCAGAGTTCATCAGGTCTTTAGAGCGCTCAACTAACCGTCTTATTGTAATGTAGATCAGTCACATGCCTTCAGTGAGGAGCTGTCTGGATGAGTATTATATATCAGACTATATGAGTCATTAAAACCTCTTCTATCAAATATGACACAAACATAAACCACGTATGCATGCCTTTTTTCTTTTGTCAATGAAGTGCATTGCATGTTATTTGTGTACTCACACTGTAGGGATGTACTCTCCGGGGAAGGCATTGGTGGTGTAGCTGATCAGCAGACAGGTCTTACCCACCGCCCTGAGAACACACACACACACACACACACACACACACACCGCTCAGCGGACTGTTTCTGAGATGCATTATTGATATAAAGCCACAGATGCAGAGGAAGCGATGGTGAAAAGAGCACTGGGTCAGAACATCACATGATGAATTAGTGGCATCTAGTGAAAGTAGTTAGTGCTGCTAGTGTGCTCTTTCTGCACGGGTTAGTGTGTCAGATAGTGACAGACCCTGTCCCAGATTCACACTCGCCCGAGGGCGCGCACACACACACACACACACAGCGTTCAAGAGCCATTCACCTGCTGACTGATTTGTTGAACTGAACCGTTTTCCATAATACAATACAAACAGTGAAATTAAAATGTGTGATCTATGATAAAGATATCATCAGTTATTTCTGGAAAAAGTGTAACCCACAACTGCATAAACCCATCAGAACATTATAATCAGTTTACAAAAATGAATTAAAAAATACTTGGTAGTTACGTTTTATGAATCACATGGTTACATATTTTTTACACAATAGCAATCATTTATTCATAACTGATTTTTTTGTCATTTGGTCCTCTTCCACCTGTAGTACCCATGAGATTGTAATAATAAATGATCACATTTGCATATTAAAGGTTCTCTGCACGTAAACAAATACAATTTTTAATTTCAGTAAGAGTTTTGTTATGATTTATTTTAAATGTAACATGTTTATGATTTAGATCATTATTAGTTAATTTCATTAAACTCATAAACCTCTTCACAAACACCGATTGCAAAATGTACAATATGCCAAAGATGCCAATATACCATCTGCTTTTCATTATTTTTATTTTCTATAATTTTTTTAGAATTTGATTTGGCATATCTTTAACAAGTGGGCATTTAAAAAAAAAAAAATATATATATATATATATATATATATATGATGAATTGACTCATCTTTGAATTACGACTCAAGTGAGAATTTGTGACTTTAATCACACGCAATTACGCCAAATATTTGCGAACCATCCTTCTGAACCGGTGCTTCAAAAGAACCGACTCGCGAAACGACTCGCTCACATGCACGCGCTCCACACACGTCTCGTGCACGCTGAAAGAGGGAGTGGTAACCATAGCGCTTCGGCTTCAGGCTTTTGCAATTCAACACCCAAATGCAATATTCTCCTTCATACAGTGAACGAAAACACATTTCTGTTCAAAGCCCGTTCATTTAACGCCTAATAATCAATGCATGCTGCCGAGCCGCACGTGCACTACCGAGTAAAATAATACACCAAACAATTATTAATGCATCACGCTGTGACGCGCTCATTACAATAGCTATACAGATTCCGATAATAATACGGTTTGCATGCATTCTGCACACGCGTAGGATCAAATAGAGAGGATATAACGCTGAGCATTCAAAAATAAAACTCAAAGGCCAGAGCTAGGCATGGATGCATAGCAATACCCCACACGGCTTTTCCAAGGATGCTCCTCTCCATCAGCTCCCAAAAACACTACTCACCCGTCGCCGACCACCACGCATTTAATGGCTTGCATTTGTGGAGAGGCAGGTTACTTCACTTCACGGCCGTAAATGTAGTTTATTATGGCACAGCTCCCACTTAACCCGAGAAATGACAGATATCTGCAAAAATACGGTCACTGCCCTCCTTGCAGCAGCGGGTTTGACGGCGGACCTCTCCGAGACTCTCCGGAAACAGACGAAGATATTTAAAGGGACAGGAGCCCACAGCGTCGACGATTGAGCCAATATTGAAAATCCACTCACGTGTCATCCTTCGAGTCCGCCGGTTCCCATGACAACTATGGAACGTTGGAGGATCACGTCACACTTGGCCACTATAAAAACCTAGCTTGGAATTAGAGCCTTGTTTCAGTGTGGTTTGATGCGCGAGCAGTTAAGACTGAGTGAATATTTGTGCAAACTAGTACTAAAATCTTCTGAATAGTCTTCTCACGAAAGACTAGAAATTCCGTTTTTATAGTATTTAACGAGAAATAGAAGGCCTACTCTATAGCATATAGTTTGCATATAGTATCAGAGACAGCATCATCTTTCTTTATCATCTTTATCATCTTTATCTGTGGATCAAAAATGTCAGAGAATTCGTCAATCATGTTTTTTGAATATGATGAGGATTTGTACATCAACCATCCAAACAAAGTAATTAACCGTCGATTGCTGCTGAACAAAGCATCGCGACTTGAGTACCAAGAAAAAAGAAGGCAGGAGGATTTAAAAGATATGCTGGAGGAATTCAGCGATATACGTTAGTGTCCTTTTACATTTTTGCCTATGTAGTTAGTTTTTATCTCAATATGAAATTGTAGTTCTTATTATAATATTAGAAAAAAGCTAATAAAAAACAACTAATATAATTAATATGAATAATTCTAGTGTTTAAAACTTTAAAATCTAAATTCAAAATATTCATGGCTTGTTTCTTAATTTTCAAACATAACATAATTGTAGTAACTTCAATAAAGATCAGCCTACTACATGTCATGAGTGGAAGTTAACCTTTACTTGGGGTTTTTACCTCAAATACAGTAACAGACATAAGCACCGCATGCCCTCTGCATCGGATACTTTTCTTCACTCAACTTATAAATCAGAACACACATTTGTTATACAATAACGACCTCTTGTGGTTACAACAGGATACTACAATAATGAACCCTGAACCTTAATTTTTGACAAAAAGCTATAGAAAGCCCTTAAAACTCTTAAAAGATTTACTTTAAAGCCCCAAATTCAGAACAGAACAGATTAAAACTATTTTAATATAATCTAATTGTGCTTTACAGTTAATGTTACTTTGCTTTATATTTTACAGAGGAAGACATAGAATGGGAGATGGAAAAAATGGAGAAGTCCAGGGTCAAAATGGAGTGTTTGGAGAACTTGCAGACCACCTTCAACGAGTACCAGGCCAGTGTGGCAGACAAAGCAAAGCGCATTCAAGAGAACCTTAGAAAAATGGAGGAGATTAAATCTAAAAATGTTCTGCCCATGAAGCCAAAAGGTTAGTTAACGCACAGACATTCAATAAAAAGCATGCAGTTATAGACGCATTTTTTACCATATATGTATATATATATATATATATATACCCAAACAGGTCCCACTTTATATTAAGTGTCCCTAGTACCCGTGTACTTTCATAGTAACTAGATGTGTATGTAGTATGTAACCACAGTGTAAGTACACACCAGTACATAGTATCTACA
>JAUCNO010000082.1:13441058-13454799 GCA_032353835.1 Enteromius viviparus | reverse complement strand
ACCCCCCCCCCCCCCCCCAAAAAAAAATAAATCTAATTAGTTTTGTTTGTTTACTGACATTTTTTTCATACAGTTTTTTCTTTTTCATTTTCATTACATCTTAAACTTAAACTATTTTAAATTTTTTAACTTCTTAAACTTTTCAAACTTTTTCAAACTTTTTAAAGTTTGTCTAAACAAACTTTTTTTATCTAGTTTTATCATCACAATCATAAACAATGACAAACGCTTTATGGTCAGAGGGATGTGAACGCGCCTCTATCGCCCCCTGGAGGCCGGAGGTGCGTGACTGTAACGGCGCGCGTCACATTTAAAAACTAACCGAAAGTATTTTCAGAAGAGCCAAATAATGACATTTCACTGACAAGAAGCAAGACAACTAATCAAGGTTTTCATGCTTAGTATCGTGATTAATCACACACGAAAGAGCATTTATAGACTGTATAACAGCTGTAATATATATTTTTTTTTAACTTTAAAGATGTTTGTTTTTTAAATGTAACGTAACGTTAACTAACGTTATACGTTAGCGGTAAGATCTTCGATGACAGTTAACGTTACACAGACAAGATGTGTCGTTATTAAAGTAGTATTTATTCTATAGCACTCTTAAAGTTAAAATTGAGATAAATACTCGCTTTATACCAGGTCTAACGTTAGCTTAAAATCAACCATAAACAGTAACGTTAAATAAACAATTTCCGTCACAAACAGAGGGGAAAATGGATTAACGTTATATTTAGAAGACCTACATGATAAAAATAAATGTTTTTTTTGTTTAATAACTGTGATCCTGGACCACAAAACCAATCATAGGGGTCAGTAAAATTGTAAAAAAGAAGAAAAGTTCTTATTAATGAAAAATTAGATTCTGGTATGTACTGTAGGAACCATACAATGCATTATTGTGTATTTCTACCAATGTACTGCTGCTTTTGTGCTGCATGGTCAGTAAACAGGCCTCTCTTTCCCTCCTTAATTATGTTGCTGTTGTCGGACATTGTCTTAGTAACTAATGGATGATTAATCCAGAAAGCTGAGTGTGTCTGTAGCTTGTGGAGGATCTGAGAGGCTGGAGAAATAGTACAGCAACAACAAGCTCAACACTAATACTAATATTTTACTAATACTTTTTTGTTTTTATTCTGCTCTGAGTGGTGCATCTATTGCTGGGATTAGATATGGCCTCTGTGAAGGATCTGTGGAAGGTTTATAAGGAGGAAACACCCAGCATCACTCAACGGTAAGCGCTTCGTTCCAATTCAAGATGTAGATTAATCAGACATATTTATTAAATTAAAATATACCAATATCAACCAAACTGTCCACCCTCGTGAATCTCTATGAACTCTTATTTGAATGTATTGCCTGTTGTGAACATATTGCCTGTCTAGCCCCCTGTGCAAACATTTACTCGCCTAAAAACAAGCAGAGTTAAACACTTGGATGCGTATTAAATGGTTTGCACTGTTTAGCATGTGTGCATTGGACAAAGAGATGTTATTAAGTGCTGTCATGTGTGATTTTAAAGATGTGATTAGGGCTGATGTTTAAATCAGGAACTTTTCCAGCTCTTTCAGGTCTGTTGTGGGGTTACTCAAGGCAACAAGAGCGTGCTTTCATGATAAATTACTGAAGCTGATTGACTGAAGAATTTCATTGATTTCACTGCACAGTAGAATGAGTTACACACTGTTGCCCCGCTGTGGTCTGTAAGATACACGGCCTTGCTCGGACATGACTTTACATAGGAAGAGTTTATTTGGACA
This sequence comes from Enteromius viviparus, assembly GCA_032353835.1. Taxonomy (NCBI): domain Eukaryota; kingdom Metazoa; phylum Chordata; class Actinopteri; order Cypriniformes; family Cyprinidae; genus Enteromius; species Enteromius viviparus. The sequence continues at coordinate 13,453,030 of JAUCNO010000082.1, read as the reverse complement.
GATAACTCATTGTGTGTTGCAATTAATCTTTGTCAAACTGCTGTTGGGTTATTTTGATTAGGTAAAAATAACACAATAAAAACATGATTTGACTCTATAATTATATAATTCATTATAGGAATATAATTCGTATAGGAAAATAATAATGCAAAATAATATAAATGTTGATGGACCTATTTTTTTTTATTTAGAATATAAAAAACAATATTTTCAAATATAATCAGAGATGGGTTATAGTATAAACTAAACAGATTTTTACCTGGATACAAGAAAGCATACAATTTAGTATTTTTTTTACAAAAATACATATACAAAATTATATTTTTTGTACCTTTTAAAAATAATTGTTATATATTATTTTAATTTATATTCTTGCAATTTCTGTTTTAATATTTTTTCGTCTATATTGTTTAATCTGTGTTTTTATTTATTTTAAAAGCAGAAATGTAGAAGTTCTATTCTAATTAAGTTAGATTATTTAGTTGTGTTTCAGTTTCATTTTTCCCCTTCTCTTCACAACTCTTGACATCAGCATGAAAATAAATCAAACAGTTTTAATTGATAAGTTGCATTTATAATGCTTTATAAAACTGCACTAGCGCTTTACTCCACAGGAGGTCTCTGTCTCTCTACCAAACCTGCTTCTGCTCTGATTTACTCGCTCTTTTTCATAGAGATTGTTATTTTGATAGATAACAGCTAATGTATGCATATATGTTTGTTTCACACCACGTTTTCCCTCTCCGCTCACAGTTTCTCCAGCCGGAGCGTGCTTCTGTTGAAGTCGCTGCAGTCAAGTCATCTGAGGTCACTGATGCAGTCCCTCTTCAGAAAGGGTTCAGAGAGATCCAAACCCAACAGAAGAGCCAGAGTCTCCGCTAACTCCATGAGTTTTGAGGATTTCTTCTCTTCTCTGAAAGAAGTGACAGGCATAGAGTACCAGAGAAGTGACGTGGAGGAGTTATTCAATGAGGCCGGTGCTCTTACGTTAATTTAACTCTTCAGGATCCACTAAAAAGACAAACTTGGCTAGTTGCTTCACTTATAGACTGAAGAGAAATGTTTTATGACAGACGTGTTTCTCTCTGTGCAGATGGACATCTCTTGTGCTGGTTGTGTGGGATGGCAAACGTTTCACAACTTAATACTGCAGCATTACAAGCAGATCAAAGACATGTGGGCCTGTGAAAATATTCCCATCTCAGAGCCTTCAATTCACCACTGCACCTACAACAAGGTGACAGCTGTCTCTCTCTATATATATATATACAGTCAATGACTCATTCTGTAGTTGCAGGTACATTTGGTGTCCGCAGTCTGTTACCGTCAACTCTGTTACCAAGGTAGAGTAACAGTGCTGATAATAGAGTAACAGAAGTGACAGTTTTATTTTATTTTTTCCAAAAGCTCCACTTGCTGACATGAGTGCTAAGAACACATGACACTAATGAAAGCATGATTAAAAGAGCATTAAATAAACCAGTGTGAGATCAGTAATACATTCAGAACGTTTGACGTTCTTCACAATAACTCACAGAGCTTCAGATCTTATCAGTGAGTGAAAGTGACATCATTTCCTGTCACTTACACAGTTCTGAGTTCTGAAAATATGGTTTGGTAACAGTTGATGCAACATTTATGGACACACGGATTTCTAAGATTTCTAAATTATTATATTGTTATGGACTGTAACATCTTGTATTTCATAACAGTTAGTAATTTATAATAATTAATAAATTGAAATTAAATACAAGGATTTGAATAAAAAGCAGAAAGAATTGTGACTTCGGACACTAAATGCACACGCAATTATAGAATCACCCTTATAAAACATTTATGCTATTCTTACACCATATACAACTGATTGATCATTAATTCGTTCATTGGTAAGGTCTAAGATGTTATAAATAATGTTTGTCTTTTTATTAGTGCTATTATTGTTTTGAATAAAATATGAATAAAAGTGCCTCTCGTTTTTTCTACCATTAGGATAATAATAAAATTTATTTTATTTTAGTCAATATTATTGAAAATTATTGAACATTTTACCTACAACCTTTGCTTTACTCATGAAATAAAATCTAATTATATGGAATATTCAGAACACAGGACACTGCCAGACAAAGCTTATTACAATTACTCTCCGCTTTTGTTTTTCAGCCCGAAAATACAGAGATATTACTTTTTTTGGCCAGCCCTCAAAACATTTTCTCTTAATATTCAGATAATGTATATCAAATACTAACAATGTTATGAGAACGTTAACATTTATATAACTTTTTTAAAATGTTATCTACACTATCTATCTATCTATCTATCTATCTATCTATCTATCTATCTATCTATCTATCTATCTATTATCTATCTATCTATCTATCTATCTATCTATCTATCTATCTATCTATCTATCTATCTATCTATCTATCTATCTATCTCTATAGTCTTGTTCATAAGTGTTATTGGTTCATATAATGTGAGATTTCACTGTGTTCATACCACTCTAATTGTAAAATCACTCATTACATCAGCGAGAGCCAATCGTGCGGGTCTTGGCTCTGAGGCAGTCTTCACAGATGCATTACATCAGCGTCAGCAAGAGAGGGACTCTTATTGAGTGGAACAGACATCTGAGCAACATAAAGCCTCTGGAGGTGACATATTAACACTTATGTTTACAGTCATGTATTTTAGAGTCTATAACCTCTCCTCGTCCCTGCAGATGTGTGCCGGCCCCTTTAATAAAAGCAAGTGCCATAAGAGGTTCCAGGGCTGGACCACCGATGCTGTCTACTTAGGGAACGTTGACAAGATTGCTGTGGCGACCCTGAGCAGGGGAATACACTTCTTTGACGTTACCACCAGCTGTAGTTTTGAGCAGGTTCACTTGTTCGGTACGAGCCAGCAAGCCTGTCAGATGTAGGCCAGACGTTAGCTTTTCTGCTTGCATGCTGACCTTGTTGTGTTTCTCTATGTGTGTGTGTGTGTGTTTTCCCAGGTCTGAGTCATATTGCTACTGCTCTGTGTTACTGGTATGACACAGAGGTAGGCTGCTGACGTTTCATGCTCCAGCGTTGAACTCAAGTTTATTTTAAGCTTGCTAATTCTCCAGGCTGGTTTGGTTTGGTTTTAGCTCACCGTGAGTCTTGTTTGATCTGCGTCTCCAGGCTCCAGGACAAAAGTGTGTGCTGATGTGGGGCGATGACAGAGGCTCTGTGAATTTGCTGTGGTTTCTTCAGCCTTTCAAGGGCCTCTTTGAAATGCCTTTCACCAACCAGACGGGCCCCGTGCAGATCTATATGCCAGTGAGTGTGTGTGTTTTCACTGTTGGCCAATTACTGTGCCAAGACAGATTAACCCTGCAAATGTGTTCAAAATAAATAATAATAAAATGACCATATATGTGACCCTGAGCTTCAATACCAGTCATAAGAGTACATTTTTTATTTATTGGTTTGGGTGCAAAAAACTAAATATTGAGTTAATCACCTATAAAGTTGTCCAAGTGAAGTCCTTAATAATGCATATTACTAATCATAACTGAAGCTTTGATATATATTTATGGTAGGAAATTTACAAAATAAACTAATTATTTTTGACAAAACAAAATACATACTTTTGACCCATACAGGATATTAATGTACTATAAATGTACCCGTGCTGTTTTTTTGGCTTCAGGGTCACAATTATTATTTTGAACCCACTTCTTCTACGTCTGATATTGTAAAAATGGTTTTATGAATGCAGAATATCCATGCACACAGTGCACTGGTCTCATATCAGCACATCCCAAGAATCCACAGTGAGCCCATCAACAGGATCCTGTATGAGCCCCACGATGACCTCATTATTACTTCATCAGAAAGTCCAGCCAGCTCTGTGGTCATCATTGATGTCGGTCAGAAGAGAGAGGAATACATCTGGAGAATAGAAACGGTGAGTCTACAGTATGTAATGTTGGGGCATCTCATTGTCTCTGGGCCGTACTGTAGCAACATGTGTTTTGTACATAATATGCACATGATTAACCATGCAATCCAATCGTTCCCACTGTCATAGATGACTGGCTCGATGAGTCACAGACATCGATGGACAGACAGTAGGTCATGCTTTAAAGGGTTGTTGTTTTCTATGGGAAAGTACCGTTTTTAAGTCACAGAGCATTTAAATCTAAATAGAGACTCGTGATTCAGAGAGGTTGTTGTGGTTTAAAGGGAGTGTCCAGACCCAAATAAAAAGTCTTCATTTAGTTGTTTTGACAGATTTATTAAAGCAGACTATTCCCCAGCACTTTCCGTTCTGTAATATTCAGAGACGTAATACGCCGCCTCCACAGTAGTCACAGATTTAATTGCTAGAAAAACAGTCATAAATATTGTGTAAATCAAGAATATGTGACTCACTTATTATTCAGACTAAATGTGACCCTGACTCGGTCTTAATGTGTAGAAATAGCCAACATTACATTGTATGGGTTAAAAAATTATGCTTTTTTTCTTTTATGCCAAAAATCTTTAGGATAAGAAGATATTTTGTACCGTAAATGTATCAAAACTTCATTTTTGATTAGTAATGATAAATGATAATGATAAATCATGTGAATTAACTAATGATTAGAAAATGATTATGTAAATGATTTTCTCAACGAGTCTCGATCGTCCCCGGGTGACTGGCTGCAGTATAGGTCATGAACCCCGCCCTCTTCACGTCATCTATTGGGACGTGAGACAAACGAAATAATCAAACTACGCTTCAAATAAATTTTGGTTTCCAGCAAAGAGGGTTTCCGTCATTTTAGGACGTTTTTATCATGCTGATGTATGCTGAAAGGTTTGTTTATCTAACACGTTTGCTTTAAACTGTTTTGTTTATGCTATAAAAAGGGGGTGTGGTGTCATGATTGTGAGCTTGTGATTGGGTGTGCGAGAGTTTGGGCAGGACTTTGATTCCGCGGCTCCACCTCTCGATCTCTATCTATAGGTTCACATAAGATGATGCTTGAAAGCCCTTCTCTTTGTGTTCTTCTGCTGCAGGGAGTCAAGTGTTTTGACTTTAGCTCCTCTCTGGGGCTGCTGGTGACGGCTGGAACGGGTTCTTCTCTCAGTCTCTGGAACCGGTATGTGACTTCCTGGCCGACTGCAGTTCTGCGCGGTCACCAGACCACTGTGGTGGATGTGGTCATTCACCAAGCACTGGGCATCTTCAGCTACTCCAAGGACGCTGTAGGTTTTCCTCCTACCACATGTCAGATTGCACACAGACAGAGCTATATAAAATCTCAAGAAGAAGACATTTCTTAAGAAAAATTCCAAGAAGTTTGAAAGAATGTTCCTAAGTGCAGTACTTGAGAAATTCTTGTATTTTGTTAAGAATATCTTATTTTTTTGTTAAGAAAAAAGTACAAGCTTTGACTTGATCTGGTTGTATTGAAGAGTCATAATCATAAGCAGCTTGCACAGAATGTTATTATTAATATAGGTTATTAATCATTGTGTCACGTCAGAGAACTGATGCCCATCCCTAGTTGTAGAATTATGTATTTTATGTAGCTAGTGTTATGTTTTCATTCTTTAATGCAATAATTAATTTGAAACAACCTGTTAAAAAAAATTAACTTGATGGATTTAAGACAATTTAGAGGTTATCTTAACTTGGTTTTTGGTTTTTAAGATTTTTTTTTTAAGAAGACGTTTTTCTCCTCACTCTAAAATGAAAGTTTGCTGAAAACCTAACCGCCAGGTTGTCTGAGAGCTAGATTGTTTGTTTCTTCATCAGAAAATATAAGCTTTTGTCCTCTCCAGATGTTAACTGGTGGTTTTATCAGCTGTTTGGACTCTCATTCTGACGGCACCCATTCACTGCACTGTTAAAAAATGGTGCTTCAGAATGCCATAAAATAACTGGTTTCCTGGTTAAACATCAAGGCTCTCTGTGGCAAAAGAAGGTTCTTCAGATTATAAAAAGGTAAGAAAGGTGGAAGAAATGGTTCTTGGCATTGATGTAAAGTGAAGCACCTTTTGAGGCATCTTTGTTTTTAAGAGTGCACAGAGCATCCATTGCTAAGACAGTGATGCAATGCTACAGTTCTCCAAATCTGATGAAGAAGCAAACTCATCTTGGATTGCCCAAGGGATTTTTTCTTTGCATTTGAAATTTCATGCCAGTTTGACGGCTGTTGGCATGAGAAATGGAAATCATGGAAAGGCCTTAATGCAGTAAAAGTCACAGATAATGCAGCGGTTTCTCTCCGTGTCACCTTTCAGGTGCTGAAAATATGGGACATTCCTTCTCAGCAGTGCTTAAAGACATTTTCCCTGCAGTTCCCTAATCTCAACATCACCCCGGAGCATGGCAGCTTTCCTCTGCTCCTCAGCCTGAGCCCAGACCCTGTTCTCCTGGTGACCTGCAGAGAGTATCTGGCCATGCTTCATCTGCACAAGAGCGAGTCCAGCAGCAGGTCTGGGGTTTACACCTGCGCTCTCTATAATCCTCGTTATCAGCAGGTCAGTCTTTAGGTTCGTGTGATTGATGGACTTTGTGGACTGAATATTACAGGTTCTTGTTTTGGCGTGGTCTAGGTAATCACAGCCTGCGCCGGCTCCACGCTGACAGTGTGGGACGTGAAGACCGGTGTTAAGAGGTTGGAGATAAGGAATGCTCACGGTAAGGAGGAGGTCTCCTGTATGGCACTAGATGTACATCAGCGCAGACTGATCTCCGCTGCCACCAACGGCACCATCAAGGCAAGTGTCGAGACACTAAAAAAGTCCTTCTGAGGAGAGTCATTTCAGTCATGCATACAGCTCCTGACTCTGTGAATGGGGAAGCATTAAATAAAGTATACAATTAAATTTCATATTTGAAATCATCAGTGAAAACTGACAGCAGCTGTCTCTTAGGATCATGTGATGCTGAATACTCGGGTGATGATGCTGAAAATTCAGCTGCACATCACAGAAATAAATTACACTTTAAAAAATACTGAAACAAAAAGTAGTTATTTTAAATAGTACAAATATTTCACAATATTACTGTTTATACCTTTACAATCAGAGTTTCTAAGTACGTTCTGCACATGCAGCTAACTGGCCATTTTTTTAGTAACGTGTGCATTCTCTTGCTGTAGGTGTGGAACTTCCTGAATGGCCTCAATCTTCATAAACTAGAACCTGCCTCCAATGCAGAGGTCACCGGGATCATCTGTCACCATGACAACCAGCTTCTCGCCACAGGATGGAGTCGACTGATCACTCAGTATAGCATTGCGTTTTCAGAAGTAAGGGCCAGTTTGTGTCTCAAGCATACACACTTTAATGGCTACTTAAAAGCATAAAGGGCTTTCAGCCAGAATATACACTCAAAGTGCATTTTTTCAAGTTCTGTTCAACTCAGTGTGTGCTTTTGTGGTCGTACCTCAAGACGTCTGTGACAACAGAGTGGGTTTTAATGATGAGCTGACACAGCAGATCTGGAGATCTGAGAGACATTTACTGAAGTGTGTCTGTGAGTACAGGACATTTATGTAAAGGCAGACCTGTCCTGGAAGTCTGGTCGTCAGCACGCAGAGGATATCCTGGCCATGGATCACTGCCCAAGTCTGCGACTTCTGGCTACTGGGAGTTATGATGGAGAGATCGTTATCTGGAGCCTGGCTCTGCAGAAGCCCATCACACGACTGCAGATGAAGCAGCAAGAGAAGTCAGTGTGAAATCAGGCAGAATTTTCTTGCTAAATTAGTGCACATATTTAACACTGAATTCCTGAACTATTTTTGTAAATAAGTATTCAGCAGCTTGCTAATCCTAACCCTAAAATCCAGTTCATTAACAAATAGAAATCTAGCAAAATAGCACATTTGGTTTCAAGGGTCAGAGAGAAGGTGAAAATGAGGCAAAACTAAATGTTTCTGGATAAATAACCGTGACTAACAACATGAGTGTATAAAATCCCTGCAGTGTGCATAATATGTTGCAGTAATTTGGTAAAATTAATGTTTCATGATAAAAAAATTCCTTTGTGCTGAGACCCGAGGTTCATTGGAAATAATTTGCACTATAACAAATATTTTTTCAAAGTTGTAAATAAAACAAAGATTGTTGGAGTGTGTTTTAAAGAAAAAACTGTTAGTCTTTTGGCTTAAAAAATGTAGTTTAATTCAATGTGTTTGTTGCAGTTACTTCGTAAAAATTCATCAAATTTAGCAATTTGTAGCAACTTAGCGAAGAATATTCTTTGGACACAGTTTTTTTGTTGTTGTAAAATCCAGATTATACATTAAAGTGTTTGGAAGCCTAAAGATTTGACTTTCAACTCACAACTCGCAGTTGTGAGTTTATATCTCATATTATATCACACAATTTGAACTCAGAAGATTTAAAGACTATATAAAGACTATATCTGGCAATATAGACTATCTCTGACCCTTGAAACCAAATGCACTGTTTTTTGATTTCTTAATTTTTCTTGAATTTCAAGGAGTCTATAATCTCAAAAGTTATTAGTTTCACACAACAAGATTAATTTCACTATACTACCAAAACATGCTTTGTTACAGAGCCCCTCAAGGGACACGGTGGAGAAAAATTAATTTCAAGGTGGAAAGGTTTTAATTTTTTTTTCAAATCTCCCAAAACTTTGCGTTCTCTGGCATAACCAATTGAGCTCAGATAAACAGTTTCTGTTTACTTTAAGCTTCCTGGGTATTAGACAGCTCCGTATTGGAGCAGTTCTACATCATTAGAAGTTGAGCTGCAGTGACCGATCATAACGCACATATGAAATCATCATCTTTCAAACGGTCTCAGGGTACTTTGATGTTATACACCGACCGGTGGCTGTCGAACACACAATGTCTGTACGAGTGCCAACAAAAGCGCGAAGCACAATGCAAATGCCTCACGAGAGAACAACAGGTGTGTTCGACTTGAAGCGGCACAGCAGCCATATCCGATGCATTTCACAGCTGATGGTTCCATATGCACGTTATGATCGCTCTCGCTTTCGCTCGCTGCAGCGCCGCCTCTAATGATGTAGAACTGCTCCATTACGGAGCTGTCTAATACCCAGGAAGCTTAAAGTAAACAGAATGGGGGGTTTCCCAGACAGGTATTAGATTAAGACAGGACTAGGTCTTTGTTAATTTAGAAACATTTTAAGACCAAACAATGGCAGAAATGTATTTTAAGGTACGTCAGTGCAAGCTTTTTCCATTTTAGACAGCTCAAACCTTTATTTTAATTTAGGACTAGTCTTAAACCCTGTTCTGGAAACTGCCCCAAAGTGTTTATCTCAGCTCAACTGGTTACGCAAGAGAACGCAAACGTTTTTCGAGAGAACGCAAATCATTTTGCGAGTTTTGTTTGGTGACTTGTTTATGTTTTATTATTTGCATTTAACAGTCCTGCAACAAATCTTTGGACTGTGAAGCACCAGTTGTTTGTGGTCCTGTTGTTTATGTCTTAGCTGATGGAGGGATGCAATGTGCTTCTGTCTGTTTAGAGCTCATCTGCCCGTTCACAGACTGCTGTTCCTGCAGAGACGAGCCCAGCAAAGACATCTGAGAACTGGCTCTGTGCTGCTCAGCTCACAGAAAGGATTTATCTGCTGGTGGAGCGTCTGTGGGCCCAGACACAACCACGGTAAACATAATCACTGAGAGCAGCTGATGACAACTTAACACATCTCAAACACTATAATACAGAGCGCTTTAAATTGAGGACTGTTTAAAAGTGCACTTCACTTCAAAAACCACAATAAACACTGTGAACTGCTGAAAAAGTCTGGAATAATTCAGACTTTTTAAACGTTAGTGAAAGAAGTCTCTTCTGCTCATCAAGGATGAGAGTAAAATTGTAAAAACAGTAATATTGTTACTATTTAAAATAACTATTTTTATATTAATATAATAAATAAAACACATATGAAAATAAGTAATATATTTTAAAGTTTAACCCTCTGGTGTCTGAGGTGATTTTGGGGCCCTTGAGGTGTTTGGGCATGCTGTGATATTTGTGCTTTTTTCAACTACTTATAACATATTATTGATCAACCTGTATTTTTCTTGTAATCAGCACAAACTGTGCTACAACAATATGGGACCAAAATGAATTTACATGTTTGCATTTTTTAGAAAAAAATATATTATGCGTGGTTAGTAAGTTTTGTGAAAATAAAAGAAGCTGAAATAAGGTAATTTAACTCAAACTTAATAGTCCTGCACAGTGCACACAGTGCTGTGAATAACCAGTCTATTTGGCTAGAATATTTACTCAGAGAAAACAATATAGTGTTTTAAATTTTAAAAGACATGTTTTGAGGCTAAAAGCCTTTATCCGAGGGCGTGAGAATGATCATTAATATTTATTGATTCTCACCTGAAGAGACAAAGACCCCTCCCCTAATGGCCCATTAGTGACTATCACTGAAGCAGGTAAGAAATAATGTGAGGAGAGTTTTTAAACGATTTGTATTTTTTATTTTATTTAAAACCCAGTATAATTAAAATATACATAATGAAGGGCAAAGACACATTATTGAGCACACTGATCTAACTACAGAGATGTTAACAGACTTTGAGTCAATCCTGAAAACAGACCAACGTGGCAGAGCACCATGTTTGTTTTCTTCATTTTCTAATCAGATTTGATTGATATATTGCTCTTATCTGTACGATCAAAACTCAGTGTGTAATTTAAGTTGTTATTGGTGTCATCAGGAGATGACGTCTCAAACCGCATATATGCGGGAGCCGACCCCAGAGGGTTAAATACAAATTTTAATGGACAAATATTTTAGTTGTGTAGGGCACTACATTTTCTTGTAGGACTCTTGGTGGAGCAGTCCACGCGGTGGGTGCAATGCTCCAGTTACAGCTTAGCTACTGTTATGGCAGGAGGTTGGGGATGATAACTGGGAATTTCTGTAATGAAGAAAGGCTAGGAGAGTTTGGTAGGGGCGGGTGGGGGACTGGAGTTTGAAAATATAAATGAAAATGGCCTTTCTTTAATTGATCTTTTTAACTTTGTTTGATGAAAAAGGCAATAGTCTCTCTGAATGCCTTTTAGTTATAAAGTAGTCTGGGCTTTGGAAATTTGCGCTGAGGCGGAGACGAATAAGAGTTTGTGAAAAAATTGGATTCCGCTTAGGTACCCTTTGATGGAACTAATCTGTAGGTTTTTGATAGAATTAAGAAATGAGATGAATGAGGAAATAGGCAATAGGGAAAAGTCTGGGAATTGGAGGTTGAATTGGAGATGTGAAAGTCTTGCAAGCGGTAAGGTAAAATTGCTGGGTTCTGGGGGTGACTGCTTGGAGGATAGTCGAGTGAGGCTTCGAGGGGGTGATTCACGGGAATATTAGTTGTGAATAAGGAGGCACTGGAATCGGCTGCATCTCTGCATCTGGGGCCAGCATCCTGAATTTCTGGAAGGAGAAACGAGAAAGGGAGTCAGAAATCTGGTAAAATAAATTGGTCACATGCTGAGATCCAGATCAGATGTCTTAGAAGTTGCCGGAGAGTGGGAACTATGCTTATTAATGCAGTGGACAGTGGCTTCGTTATCGCAGTAGATTATGATACTAGAGGCGGACCATTCTTTCCCCCAAAGGGAAGCGGCTATGACAATGGGTTATAGGTTGAACAGTGCAGAGGAAGCTTGGTGTTGGTGTAGGTTTTATAATTCGTCTGGCCATGTAGAAGCGAACCAGCGGTTACGATAGAACCAGATGAAACCGATAGAAGGGGCGGCGTTGGTAAATAGTTAGATATCAACAGGGACAGCGAACAGATTGCTGTAGAAGATTGATTTGCTGTTCCACTGGCTGAGGAAGGTGAGCCAATGCTGGAGTTCTTGTAGGCATGGGTCGGTTAAGGCTATTTTTTCTTTGAGATTGAGAGCGTAAACATTGCCTACTATACAGTATTATGAGCACTTTCTAAGTTGCTTTTGCCTCTTTAGGACTAATTGCTTGCTGTT
>JAUCNO010000082.1:13391940-13440958 GCA_032353835.1 Enteromius viviparus | reverse complement strand
TAGTCAGCTTTTCTTATTAAAACAAGCTGCTGCTTACTATTCAGACGGGAGTTTTGAGCAGTGAAGGGGTGTTTCTCCGATTATGAATGCAGACATGCTGTTATGTTTACGAGGCGTGTAAAACACAGAACTAAGTTATGATCATCAGTAATTATGTGTCACTGGTTTGTAATGTGTTTTATTGTTTTGGTGTCGTAGCGCCGGGACGCAGCATTTCCATCAGACGCCTGAGGTATTCGGCCAATCACAGTGCTCTGGATAGCTGGCCAATCAGAGAACACCTCGCTTTTTTAGAAAGATGAGCTTTGTACAAATCGACCCGCTTCAGGAGGCGGAGCTTAGAGGAGAAACGATAATGTAGCCTACAGTATGTGGAGAATAATGTGTTTTTTTGCACTGCATAAATATACTGAATTTCACCAAATACACAAAATAATGTTCTTTCTAGCAACATCATATGAGCCCTTTAACCTTGTGATTTAGTGGACTATGAACCTGCTATGAGGTGAAGCTCCCATCCCATGCAATACAAGTTTTAACACAAACGCCTTCCAATAACCAGACAACAGCAGTAAAAGCTGGAAAGTCGACCTTTATTAATACTGTGAAAAAAAATATGAGCCTTTCAATAGATGCATCAGTATTGTTGTTAATACACATTCTACATCGTAACACAATATAATTGTGATTTATATTTGTGGTATCAACTTTTTTGTGGAATAAAGGTTTCAGATGATTGCTCAAGCAAATAAAACAACACAAATCCAAACAAAAGCACAAACCTATAGCATCATACTGCAGCTGCTGCCATCAATAGCTTTGGTTTGGACCACATTATACTTCATTTTTTAGTAACTGGGTGAGATGGAAGTTTTTGCTTGTTCACAGCGAAGCACTTTTTGACTTTCATGACAGAATGGGGAGAACGGGAAACAAAATTCATGCACCAATCTTTCTTTAATACAACGAAAGTAAACAGTGCTACTGTATCATACTTAAATGACATATAAACATAAACTCAAATAAAATAAAAAACAAGACACACAGAAGGCACTGGCTTTTATCTGAGGCGAAGTGATTTTTTTGATTTTAATGTTTTTTGGTTTCATGCACAGTGTCCTGTTCTTATCAGAGGACACCTTGTCATATTCAAGTACCTTCCTTCAGGCGTGGGGATAATAAATTAAATGCTGTGAACTGCCCTGCAGTTGCAATATGTTTGATGATGAAACGCAAAGGAAACAAGATGAATATCAACATACGTACAGTACAGCTGCGGAATACAGAAAACATGACGAGAACTGACCTGACTTTGCATTTAGAGGTTCAACCTTCACAATAAACAAACCTGATCTCATGAAACCCATCAAGAACCTGCCTGCATCAGAAGAAACAACAATACTCAGCGAAAAAGACGTCTATCAGACATGTAGCCTTTAAGAAGCTCCCTTTATTCTCATTACCGTAGCACAAACACACACATTTTATTTATACAATACTTGTCATACTTCCTATTCTATGTGTAAATAGATGGTGTATCTGCCACAAGATAATAAATGTGCATGTTTTTATCTCACAGTTCATATCTTACAATCCAAAGCCAGAATCCCCAAAAAATCTCAATTCAAAGACAAATGTGAGAATATTAATATCCAAATTTGCAAATACGGAAACAAAAGAAATTAGAATTCTAAGAAAAAGTCTCAGAAACTGTGAAAATAATTCACAATTATTATATATTTTTTTTTAATTACTAACTACATACACATTTTTATTTCATTTTATAGTTTTGTTGTTTATATATAAATTAATTTTTTTAATAAATCCTACACATTACTCCCAACTTTCATCTTAAAAAAATTAACCCATTGCTAATAAAATATCATATAGATGCCAGTTTGAGAAGATTTATACATTACACATTCACAACAAATACTGTATTATGATACTTAAAAAACCCTTTTTTAATGCAATACGGTAATGAGAATTTTGGGCTTAAGTGCTCTTAACTGCCATGAAAATTATGTCATAATGGAAAAATATATATATATTTTTTAAATGTGACCTGGACTTACTTTCATGATTTTTACCCACACTGTTAATACTGGAAACAGTTACCTTCCAGAGTAATCTTGGTGTATTTTATGATTTGAACAAAACCGTTCCGTTTAAACTGAATGTTACCAGAGCAGATAAAGATGGAAACCGTTCTTAAATCCCACTTTCGCACCTTCGAGAATCTGTCAGAATTCCAGCAACTGCGTGATTTAAGACGAACCCTGCATCAGCTGTGCCTAAACGAAGAAACCTGACATACTATGACATTAACCCTCAGTCTACAGTGAAAGAAACAGTTCATCACTTGCACTCCTCTCACATTTTGACATGCGATCATATTCCCTTCGTACAGGATCAGAGACTCACCTGAGAGAACCTGCCACTCAACCGCTGTAAAATCAACACTGTGTAAAAAATAAAGGCACTGACAGTATATAACGTAGCATCTAATACTGGTTACTTTGGACATTTGGATGATATCAGAAGCTCATAGGATTCATATAAAAGCCTGATGAAAAAGAGCACAAAGCTAAAAATGGTCTCTCTTATTCTGCGTACGGAAAACTCAGTAGTTGAATTTTTGTCACGACAGTTATTTCTTTTTGCTTTTCTTACATTTTTTTGCTGTCCAGCAACAAATGACACAGCACATCCTAATCCAAGCTGAGCGATAAATAGATTTTTTGGCTTCCCTGGTTAATAAACCGACACTTCCATGACGTATTTAAAGTGCTCTACTTTTGCGCACTAATTGTGTGCTTGATATACTCAAAATCATTCTTTAGGACATCTTAGGATAAACTTAAGTGACACCATGAATATGAACAAAAGTGGGACTAATATCAGTTTACATTTCCAAACATTCATTTAGCCATCAATTATAATAATGCAGTGAGATTTCTGTCAGTCTGTCTGGCATGACATGAAGAAACAGAACAAACTGAGACAGAATCCAGAAGAACTCCGAGACACAAGGAATGGTCTTAAAGGTTGAGTCAAATGCCATCTTCAAGAAACTTTATTTAACCCTCTAACTGTAGCGTTGTCTATCCTAATTCTATATATTTTTTTTTGACCCTTTAACACTTGCACTATAACTGCTTGCTTCACCTGATTAAAAACCAACAACACACACCCATTTATAAATATATTTGGACTGTCAAACAATTAATTGCTATTAATCACATCTAAAATAAAAGTTTTCGTCATAGTACTTTATTGCTCTTGTTCATTCTTACCTCTTCTATTTCCCTCATTTGTAAGTCGTTTTGGATAAAAGCATCTTCATGGTGTCCAAAAATAGCACACTTATTTGATGGTAAGTTTATCTTAAGCACTACTAAAGAATCATGTTTAGTATATTAAGTACAAAGTTAGAGCGTGGAAACAGAGCACTTTAAGCTCACTTGTAGAAGTGCACTCCTGGGTTGTGTTGGCTGTAGGATGGGCTGCTCTGAAGGCTGGGTGTTCGTCTCAGGGTTTCGGCGGGGCTCGGGTCGGCGGGGGACAGGGCGGGGCACGGGCGGGCGGAGGTCCGGGTGGAGGCTGGGGCAGCGGAGGGCCTCGGTTCGGAGGTGCACTGATGGGGCTGGGCTCGGGCTGGTAGTCTGGAGGAGGTGGAGCTGGGCTCTGAGCTCGTGGAGCAGCTTTGGCTGCCGCCGCCTCTTCTTTAACTCGCTGGAAGTTGATGCATCGACCCTGAAGAGAGAAGAAGAAACAAGTCACATCGCTGAGCTCATCTGCTGGACGCTCCAAGACACAAGCATTCCAGAATGACGCCCGAAGCTGAGCCGTTCTTTCTTTAGCCCTCACACACACACACACACACACACTGGCTGGAGCTCTGTGAAAACCACAGATGAAATCACCCAGAATTGTAAATTATGCATCATGGAAAGACTCTGAAAGTCCTCTTTAACCCCAAACCCTGCTCAAAAAAAAACAGCAATGAAAAAATATTTGGACACCTTTAAACCAGGGTTTTATCATTAAAACTAAAACTTAAACCCAAACCAAAACAATTACAATTTTCTTGTTACTTTGAATTAATAAAATTTATGAATAAAACTTAAAAAACAATTATATGCTTTTTTAATAAAGCTAGCTGTCATGGCAGCTTTCTCACATTAATTCAACACTTAAAAAAAAAAAAAAAAAAAAACAACAACAAAAAAAACAAACATGAATATAAATCTAAAATACATATATATACTGTATATATATATATATATATATATTAATATTTACTTCCTTGATAAATATTATTGCTGTACATCTTGACATATATTAACATCAAATTAAAATAGACTATTATCTTTATCTGTTAATTTTTTAAAAGTAATATTCCTGGCATTATTATGCACAATTGACAAAAGAATATTTAATATACATTTTAGAATATCCTCTAAAATATATATTTTATTTTTTATATGTAATAAATAAAATAATTATCAAAACAAGTTTGATTTACTTATTTACTTTCACTTTTACTCTCATTTTACCTTCACATATAGTATTATTTTACTATAATTATATTATTGTTATTATATAAAAACTAAATCCTTTGTGATTAAACATAATTGAAAGATTAAATCAAACATTATTAATAAACTTTACATGATAAATATTCCTGGCCTTATGTTGTGTCCAGTTCACAGTTTATAATGTGACACACTTTATTTTACTCATTTTATTATATGAAAAGAATACTAAATAAACAATTAGTTGGATTTTGTGCCTTAATATATACATACTTATTATTCTTTGAAGGAGGGGAGGACACAAACCTAAAGCTTTGACGTCAAAGGAAAGCTGATCCCTGTGCATTATAAGACACAGAGGCATGAGGAAGACAGCTTTAACCCGGGAACAAATGAGAAAAACAGGCCGAGCGCAGATAATGATACACTATAGGAGACATATGCACACACAAACTCTCAAACCAAGCAGAAACAACATTAAACCCTGCAAGAAGGGCTGGTTTCCACTCCAAACACACAAGGTAAAGCCAAAACCTGAGAGGAAAGTACAGAAAGAGTGAACGTGACAGGAATTTGCTTGTTTAAGAAAGAGAAAAATTGCATTACGTGAGTAAAAGCAGTGCCATGACCTTGTTTTCAACCTATGGTGAGTTCTTCCACAGCACAAGCACCGCTGGATTTACTTTATGTCCTCTTTATGCAATTTAACACAGTTGATGTTTATTTTATTTCATGTAACTGTGATTTTATGCTTTTACTGTAGTTATGTCTGATAGGAACCCTGTTCACTATATTATTCTTTTTATTATATTTTTGGTCAAATAAATGTAGTTTTGTTGAGCGACTTAAAAACATAGTTATTCAAATGTTTGACTGGTCGTGCATATATAATAAATTATTTATATTTATAAAACAATTTTGCTCTCTTAATACAGTTTTAGTTAGGAAACTGTGCACATTACATTTCTTTTAAAATATTAAAATAGAAAGCAACAATATTTCACAATCAGGTTTATTTCCGTGTCACTGCTATACAGTTACAGTATTTAATATTAATAGTAAAACCTGACTGATTTTTCATTTTCCGATTACTACACGTTCTCAAGTAAAACCTTAGAGATGACCTTGTTTTCAACC
This sequence comes from Enteromius viviparus, assembly GCA_032353835.1. NCBI lineage: Eukaryota > Metazoa > Chordata > Actinopteri > Cypriniformes > Cyprinidae > Enteromius > Enteromius viviparus. The sequence continues at coordinate 13,435,283 of JAUCNO010000082.1, read as the reverse complement.
GATGCAGCGAGTTCTTCCTCCACAGCAGATATATTTTATGTCCTCTTAATGCAATTTTAGACAGGAAATGATGCCCATTTCATTTTTTTTCCATAGAAAGATCGAGAGTGAGAGAAAAGAGTCAGTCTGGGCATTTTTCAGGCGTCTCGTCACAAACCACAGAGCAGCAGAGAGGCCCAGGCATTACAGGACGAGGAGGTGAAAACCATTCCTTTGCGTCATGCAACCTTTCGGCTCGAGGCGATTAAAACCAGCCGGCTCAAGAACTCCTCCAGAAACATTGCATGCATTAAATATGAAAGACTTAGCAACTCCTTGCTTGCTAAATTTGGCAGATGCTCTAAAACATGGAATTCTAGTTAAAACGTTTTTCTTACAAACACACATTTTAAATGGTTTAACTCACACCTGGAGATAGCTCATCTCAAAACTCCTGTCTAAAAAGTCTAAACCAGATTTAAAACATCGAGAAGTCTAAGCATGGGGCTGCTCTGCATATGTAAGGGTCGAGACTGTCTGGAAAGCGTCTACATTTGTGTTTTATTTTAGTTTTATGGCTACTGATTTGACACAGGTGGCGAGCCGTGCCTATGAAGTGTCTTGTTGGTCAACGAAAGGTAAGGAATGAGTCTAAAAGTCCACAACACGTTGATTCATTAGGTTCCAGTGCCTTGAAAGCTCTGGGTCAGACTGTTTGTTGTTGGAAGTCTTTGATCATCGAAATACTCACATGATCTCCCGGCTGTGGTCTCATAAGTGAAACTTGATCATATCCACGCCGGAAAAGAGCCAGGATCGCGTCGAGCTTACCCTGAACAGAACACAATAACACTTACAATGTGCTTTGAACCGCAGCAACACCAGTAAACAAAACCGACGGTGACGAAGCTTCTTTACCCTAATGGGAGAATACCACTTCCTGTCCTGAGCTGGCTTTCTGTTTGCTTTTTTGGGCTTGGGTTCAAAGGGTTCAAACTCCTGCTCAGGCATCTTTATGACAGCGTTTTTGGGTTTTTCCAGCTTGGCTCCCTCCTCGGTAGAGCCCTTCCCTCCCCAGCGAACCTGGACCAGAGGGAAAACAGATATCAGATTAGATCTTCTGAAACCCGTTACAGATCCTCAGCAAATTAAAAAAGCATGTCTTTCAGTTTTCAGCTTCCTTCAAAGATGTTTTGAAGTTTCACTTTAAGTAGACTTCTAGCAACTTAAAATTATTTTTTATTATAAATCTGTTTGTGTGTGTATGCATGTAGATATACAACTCATTCTATAAGTGCGGGTGCAATTGGTGTCACCGTCAACTCTGTTACCTAGGTAGACTTACAATAGAAACAATAGTGTAACAGAGTTGACATTTTTATTTTTTCCCAAAGTTCCACTTGCTGGCATAAACGCTAAGAACACATGACACCCATGAAAACATGATCAGAATAAACCACTGTGAGATCAGTTATACATTCTGTTTTCCTTTTGATATTGTGGCAACAGAGTTGATTTTTCTTGATGTTGATCTTGGTGTAAGAAGTTTTTAGTAATATTTTAAGAAATATTTTCTCATCACAGCACAGATACTTTTCAGAGCTTCAGATCTTTTCAGTGAGTGTATGGGACATCATTACCTGTCACATACTGTACACAGTTCTGAGAGATAATTCCACCAATTTAAAGGAAAAATATGGTTTGGTAACAGAGTTGACGCAAGATTTGAGGACACGCATTTTTGTAAGGATTTTTTTTTTAATTTAATGTTATAGAATACCTGTTAGTTACAGGACAAGGGTGTGAAAACCATAGCTATTTTTATGTGAATATATTGTACAATGTAATTTATGTGAAGCTCTACTGTATTTTCAGCATCATTACTCCAGTCTTCAGTCACATGATCTTCAGAAATCATTTGAAGATGCTGATTTGCTGGTCAACAAACAATTCTGATCATGATCAATGTTGAAAACTGTTCTTACTGCTTTATATTCTAAGTGTGATGGATATATACAATAAAAAAAACAGAAATTAATACAGCAAATTAAAGATATTCACATAGAAAACTATTTGAAATTCTACTAATATTTCACAATATTACTGTATTTTTTACTTCTTTCATAATCAGAATTTTATTTATTCTTCAAACAGCTACATTTTATTTAATGAAGTTCAGAGAGTGTTATGATTTTTTTTCAATAATAATCACACTACACATTTTCCTAAGATTGCATCTCCTCTTTTAAGGAATCCCACCTCCATTCGTTTAATTCCTCCGACTCCACGACCGCCGTAATATGAGGCGTCCACCGTGGGCCATTTCTTCTTCCCCATCCCGTCATCATCATCTGACTCCTGAAAGCCAACAACATCTTAAATCATTTACAGAAACGCAAGAGGTGCGAAACATCTGCCAGCGCTTCTTTGACATGTTGATGTTACACTCAGAATCATCTGATGGTTTTCATTAAAGTCTCTATGGATCTTAAACTAAGAGAATTCTGCTCCTTCTAACTCTGCTGTGGTTTAGATGTTGACATGGGTTTTGCTCCCGAACACAGAAGATCTGATCTAGTCTGATTTCCAACCGTATCTTTTTGAAGCAACACGCTACTCATTATTTATAGTCGTTAAACTACAGTCTCACCTACTGTAAGTTACTAACAAAAAGAGCATTGCTGTCCTCACTAAGTAGTGTACTTATTACGGAACTAGGGAGCAGACTGAGACACAGACTGTGATATTTCATGCTTTAGTAGCAGATAAAGCTGTAACTTACTGGCTCAGGAGGTGGAGGAGGCGGAGGTTCCCTGATCACCTGTGGAAAGATGTTGTGTCAAATAATTACATAACCACAAACACAAGTCACATTATACACATACACATGTTAAATCATGACCTCGCTTTAGACAAACTGCCCAAATTTCCACCTTAAATCACTCAACTTCAGTCTTTACCGCAAATCCATAGGCCTTTGGCTCCCAGATGAACAGAGTACTGGAAGATTGTTGTGAGAACGTATGAAGACTGATATTTACAGTAAATGAGGCGATGACTTACTACAGTGCAGCAAAGCGGCCAGAACCACCACATAAACAGCAGAGCCAGCAACAGAAATAACACCAGCAGGGTGATCAGGAGAATGGTGCCATCAAACTACAGAGAAAAACACAAGAGAACTGCCACAATTATTATGATTCACAGATATAAAAGTAATGCCATATTGTACATTGACCTTCCATTTAGTTTTACTAACCCTTTAACTAACAATAGACAACAATGAAGACAAGATGAAAAATATGCTTCATGATTTATAATGAAATTATTTTAATTTAATCATTTAAGACAAAATAACCATGTAAGATAGTAATGTTTATGGTTTATGTTGAAAAATGTGTTTGTCTCACATACTGTGTTATTTAATAAATTTGTTACATTTTATTAAATCTTAATAATTTTAAACAAATAATTTTTCCCAGTTAAATGTAAAACTAAATGTTAAATGTTGTAAATAAATGATGCAATTTTTATCAGTAAAACTTAAAATGGTGTAAAACCATTTGACATTAATGCAATACGTTTATACATTAAAATTGTTAAATGATGTAAAATTAATTTACAACACCAAATAGTGTTTAAATAGTAAAACATCACTAACACAATATAATAACTAAAATGTAACTAAAATGTAAAATTATGCAAAGTTACTGAATATGACAACACAAAATAATGTTTAAATATTATTTAAAATTTGCATACAATTTTTGCCAGTAACAGAATATTGATTTTCCTCCAAAGAAAAGCAATGACCACCAAAAGCTGTGTGTCCTTAAATTTGGAAAGTAATTCACGGCAAAAACGGGAAGCGCAGAGTGCATTCATGAAGAATTTGGAGAAGAAATGCTTCATAAAAGTGAGTCTATGGTCGTGGCTTGAAGCCTGCACAGTGAGAATCAGAGATGGCATCGTTCTAGGGCTTTGTCTGCGGTCTGGCCCTTGATGTGTGTGTGTTTTTGGGGGGAAGGGGTTCATGAAGAGAAAATAATGATAGGGGATGACCCGAACGTGAGGAGAGGAGAATGCAAAGAAAATAAGGGGTTACGAACTAAAGACCACCCATAAACTTTCCAGTGATTAATGATCTAGAATAGTTACAATCAAATACAACAGCTATATTTAGTTATAGCAACTTCTTTGATTGAGTAAAAATCATTCTGAGGAAAAGAAATGTACGTAACGAAACATAATATGTGAAGAGCTAAAAGAACCATGAGACAGTTCTAAACTGATTATTGGATTAAAGGTTTAAAGAACTAATTATTATTAAACTATTACTATATTAATACAGAGAGAGGAAATACAGAATGTGCTGTGTATAGAGGTTACTATTGAACATTTAATTGTTTTGCGACAACACTTGGTATATTGCACTGGTCGATATGTAAACGAGTCTGTGTTCTTTAATTTGGACATTGTCGGTAAATCACCTGCATAAATTTCGCCCAAATGCGCTCTCGTGCTAATTTGTTTATTATTTGTTTAGAAACTGTTTATTAAATCTGTCCCTAAAACACCAAGATTATAGCTCTAAATAAATGTTCAAAAGTCATTTGCCACACATTATTTGTGACCCGTAGGTGGCGCTGTACCCAAATTTGGCACAGACCCTCAGATCATGGTGTTGATAAAGCGTACCAAGTTTAACTTTGCTTAATCAAGGTTTAGTTGGGATACAGGCTCGGAACCAATTTCAGGTCAACCTTGTTAAGATCATGACATCATTACCTTTTCTTAACCTTAGGTCAAAAATATCTGTTCTATAATCTCTATGCGGCTCGGTCCAAAGATCATATTTGCCAATTTTGAGAAGAATTGGCCCAATTTATGATGAAGAGTAATGAAAAATAGTGAATTTATTTAGCATGAGGACCGTAATCAGGTGGACTACGTTTCGATCAAAGGGGTTCAAAAGTTAACCATGATCAGATGGTTGGTCCCTATTAATGACCATCACTACAAGTGTACCAATGTTTATATTTTCCTGCATTCTCTTTATAAGACCATAGACCAAGGCCATAGACTCCCACTGGAGAGGAAGCATAAGAGTGCTTGGAGAGTGCTTGGCCCTAAATATTATACTTTTGTTTGTAAAATGTTAATTGATGTAAATGAATGAATACAGAATGACAAAATAATGTTTAAATACTGTAACAGACATTGCATGTAATTATTCATTTTTAAATGGTGTAAAATAAAGCAACATTGTATGGTAATATAAGATTTAAATATTAAGAAACAACGTATGAGCATTTAATATTTTGTCGTTTGTTTTGTGGCTGTGCTGTATGTGACGCTTCAGACTTACACACTCGGTGGTAGTGATGTGAACAGAGCTGGTGATGAATGACAGACCCTCATTCATGCTGACTTGCAGATACACCACCCTGAAGTGCAAAGAACAAACATAAATTTTCATACCCATATTTGTCACTTTGAAAGCCAGCAAATCCTGTAACGTTGCACAGCAGGGTCCTAAAAAGCACTAAACCAGACCAACGAGATTCAGAGAGACATGAGTGCCAAAAACAACCCCACTAGATTCCTCTTACATTTTTTACACAAAGATGTTTAGTTGTATGAAAAATGCCTCACAGACCATAATTGGCAGCCTCACAGAGCTCTGCAGGGTGCTGGTTAACTTTTGTTGAAGTCAGCTGTCTAGTGTCTCAAACATTTGATAAAAACAGCTTTCCAAATGCTCAGCATTCCCGCCAAGGTTTGTCTCCTGACACACAGAGGCCAAGTCTGCGTTTCTGACAGATAAGACCATTTTCTCTGATGAAGAGCATCTCCTTCAGATTAGCTTCAGATTCCTCTGCTCAGAAATATAATGATTCATCGCCACACAATTATTACTGAGAGGCCAAGTAAAGTTTGGTGGAAACTGTGAACACTGAAACCTCTAGCGAGAGTCTCAATTTTTGAGAAATTACCTTTTTAATCAAAAAAGTCTCGGAGGAAGATGTTTTCGATGGAGGATGGGATGGAAGACAAGACGAAAGCGAGAAGAGAAACAAACTGGTGATTGGGCTTTAGAATAAAGAGATCATGCTTAGTCCAAAAAATAAATCTTTCTATTAAAACAAAATGGGTTCTTAATTCTGATCAGAACAATTTTTTATTCTGATTATTATTGCAAAACACTGAACATTGAATAAACGCCAGGCTTATTGTAGTTAGCTAAAACTAAATCTTTTATGATGTGTAACTTCTATTTAAAATAAATATGTTATCAAACATCTTTCCCCCGATTTTCTCACTTAAAAAATTCCAAAACTGTAAGTAAAATTTAAATGAAATTACAAAATATAAATTAACACACTAACTCAAAATATTAAAACCTCAGTGATACTAAAATGACACTAACACATAATATATTGATTGCACATCAGCTAATATGAGAGAATCTATCCGCTTTTATCAATATACTGACAATAAAAATATAATACTGAACACTGAACAAAAAAATGCTTTGGGACTATTTCTACCCTAGTGAGTATGGCCTTTCACACCGCTTTAGTTCTAGAACTAAAAGTACAGTACTAAAGTACTGGGATTTTGTGTGAACTGTTTTCCAGCACCATTTAAAAGGATTGCATTCGCACCAAAAGTGGGTACTAAGAAATAATGAAAGCAGGTTGAATGTGATGTCATTTGTGCGTGGCGTTCAACAAGAAAAACAACGAACGTCAACGTAAATAACAGGAGGATGGAGGATTTTGTGATTGAAGCTGTGTTTTTGTGTCTCGCAGAAAATGCAGTAGACATAGTCTTCAGGTTAATGCTGTTTATAAAAGAGATAAGTCTGTGAATGTCTACACAGTTTAGGTTAACACTGTGTATTAAATCATGCGGGGGATTGTATGCCTTTAACTAATCAGTGTACAGGCCCTGACATCTAACGAAATCGAAGAACGAACTGAACTGGCGTCATTTCAGTTTTAGCTCCTAAACACCTTTGAGCTACCGTTGATCCGAGGTGGCTACGCAATGGGTGGGTGTGTTCTGAAACTCCACCTTCTTTGATGCGGGATTTTTTTCCCCCGTTCTTTTTTCAAAGTGAATTAAAAAAGGTACATGATAAATAAACCTTTGTTTTTGATCAAATTTATAAGCTACGTGTGAGCGTCACGTCATGTTTACATTAATCTAAACCCCGCCTCCAGGTGTCAGGATGTTCGGAAACAGTATATCGTTACTTTTTGCCCTCAAACGAAAAACGTTTGAAGCATATCGAGGTCTTTACGTCACTGATAGTTCCTGGTTCTATTTTATAAAGTAGGAGCTAATTTACTTCCTCCAAATGGAGTTCCTGGAAACAAAATTATTCTTAATTCCTGCGTTGCGAAAAACGCCACAAAGTGGGCAGTTCCACAATTAGTTTGATTGCTACGAAATAGTTCTCGCGGTGCGACAGAAATTAGAAATTTTAAGTAGAAAGATGACGATAGTATTTTCTTGTTAAATGTTATTTGATCTACAATTTTGAAAATTACATTCTTTTTTAGATTTAGATTCGTTTTCCACCAACTACTGCTAATTTAAAGGTTACATTTAACACTTTTAATTGTAAGTGTTGTACATTATTATATTGCGATCCCTAAATAAGAAGTGCACTAGATTTCACTGAATATTTAGCGGTTTGTTTGTTTTTTGAAGCGTTTATGGGATCAGTAAAGGGACAGAAGGAAATAATGGCTGAGGAACAGAGAAAGAGTGGGTGTGATGAACACAATGATTTCTGAGGAATGATCTGCCTTTAATAGCTCCTCTGAGCCGCTGACATCATGTAAAGCTTTGATTCTTTAAAAGGAAAAGGAAAGCCATGAACTGCCTTCAACAACAGCATGACCTCACAGCTAAAGAAGAGTGCTGCACAGGAAGTGGAATGTGACCTTTGACATGGATCATAAACACAGCCTAATGCATGGCAGACCTCACACTTACTTTCCAACTTCATCTATAACTGGCGCAGGGCACAACAAGAACGTGTCTTCGACGCTCGCAGGCTTCTCGTCTGTAAACAGAAGAATAAAACTTTCTAGTGCTGTTAAATGATTGCGATTAATCACATCCACAAAAAAATATTTTTCTTACATAATATATGTGTGTAACATATACATGTATATATTATATGTGTATGTATTTATACGTACAGTATGTGCAGGGCGGGCCCTGGGCATACACAGAATAGGATTGTTTAATAATTTATTTTTTAATTACAAAAAGAGAGAGGCTGTCCCACAAAAAATATAACAATTTTAATGCTCTCCCGACTCGAAGCATGATCTATCTTTCCTTGTGCAGCCACTTTCACACGCATCAGTGACAATTTATCAGTGAGCATCTACCGTAATGTCCAAAAGAGTTCCAGAGAGCTACGATTTTGTCATGTATTGTGCCATATTGGGTAAAAACCTCCTACCTCAGTCAGAGCATTAAAGATGGGTCATGGCTATGTCTTCCAACATTACAATGACCAAGAGTGGCTCCAAAAAAAGCATATCAAGGTTCTGGAGTGGCCTAGCCCGTCTCCAGACCTAAATCCAATTGAAAATCTTTGGAGGGAGCTGAAACTTGCTCAGCGACAGCCCTGAAACCTGACAGATCTAGAGAAGATCTAGAGAAGATCTGTATGGAGGTGTGTGTGCAAACCTGCTGAAGAACTACAGGAACCGTTTGACCTCTGGAATTGTTAACAAAGGCTTCTGTACCAAATATTTAAAAAATGATCAAATAACTTGATTGAAATACAGTGATTCTCAAATAAATTGTTAAAAAAATCATACAATGTGATTTGCGGATTTGTTTTTAATTCTGTCTCTCACAGGGGAAATTGTAGACCCCTCCATGATTTCTAAGTAAGAGAACTTGCAAAATTACAGGGTGATCTGTATATACATATATATATTATGTAAACAAAAACATATATTTTGGACGCGATCAATCACAATTAATTGTTTGACAGGACTGAAGTGTTTCGAGTTCAGTAAAGCAGATCAAGTGAGTGCTGAATGCTGGTTATGTGCTGGTTTTCACACTGAGAGACACTCACTGAGCGTGACCGTGTCGTTGACTTTGAAGCTGCACAGGACCTGGTCAATGTTCCTGGCGTGTCGAAAGCCATTCCCTCTCACCACCACCTGAAACGACTCTGAAACACAGATTGTCCCAGACGCTGCTCAGAAAAGCTGATAAATGACGTCATTTCCCTCAGAAATATCAACTGTATTTTCAGCACTTGGATCATCAGAGAACTCATGCGTCTCACAGACTCTTATGTTCAACACCGGAAGTTTCCCTCCCGATGTTTCCCTTTTATGCTAACTTGCTTATTTCTATTTTAGTAATTATGATGTTCAACGCTAATGTTTAAATATAAATCTGGTCCAGCAGAGTGATGTTCTGGAAACGGAAATGAAATCAGTCTTTAAGTGTAATGCAGAATTTATTTTCATACCTCCTGCACATACGCTGGACGGCTCCGCTGCCAAAATCTCGATGCAAGATTTTTTAATGATCTAAAAACAGAAAATATTGAATTCATATCTTTAACTTAACGTAAGGAATGTGCATCTTTACAATATGCATTTTTTATTAATCTTCCACGTAACCGAATGCTGGAGTTTACCGAGTCGATCATTCCTCTCAGTGCCTGGAATCCTCCCAAGACCGGAAACACATGCTTACTGGTGTCTGCGATGGTAGCCAGCTAGAACAGGACAAAAGCATTATTTACAGCTCATCTGAGGGTCGATTGGTTGATCTGATCAGTTTCCTCTATACAAAGTGCATTGTTTACACTGAATTGCATTCTCTAGTTATGTGCTTATTGCTGCTTTAATACAAGACTTTAAAAACATCAACAATAGATAATCAGCACCTGTGTCTCATTGAAGTCCTTAACACCGACACAATACACGATTGCACCCAACGTCCGAGCCCGTGCTGCCTAAAGAGATGTCATGCAATCATAATTAAACACTGTATGCTTTTAGATTTGTAAACGTCTGAACACTGAGCATCAAGTCACCTCCTGCTGAGCCGCTATCAGCTGATGTTCCTGAAGCTCACCGTCCGTCAGAGCAATTATGACACTTGCAGTTCCTACAAAGTGGAGTCAAGATGATCAGGTAAGAACGAACTGTAATAGAGTTTAACAAATCAACATTAACTTTTAATACTTTAAGGCCTGGTTTCACAAACAGGGCTTAGCTTAAGCCAGGACTGGGCATTAGTTAAATTAAGATATTTAAGCTACTTTTACAAAAATGCCTTATAAGAAATAGGTGTGCATCTTAACACAGAACAGTGACACTGACATGTTTTCAGATATGTCAGAGCAAGATTTTTTCATCTGAGACAGCTCAAACATGCAATTTAGTCTGAGACTACTGTAGCTTAAGCCTTGTCTGTGAAACTGGGGGAAAGTCTTTAAGTATACCGGTTTAGTATACTAAAATTACAAAAGCAGGCCGTTTTATTATTATAGTGCATAAATATGAAAATACATTTGAAGTATACTTTGCATAAAATACATGCACTTCAAATTCATTTAAGTATACACATTTTTCACTAGGCAAGCAATAAAGGTGACTTGACTTCGATTGAATCTTTGAGGTCATTAAAGTAAACCTACCAAAGTTTTCCTGGTGTATTTGCTCGTTTGCCTGCCAATAAATTTGGATAATATTGTTAAAAACACTCAAATAAGTACATCTGAATGACAAACACACTTGATTTGAACATCTTACCTTTTGTAGTCCAAGATCCATACATGTATCTCCGCCTGGGATCTCTCGTCTGAGAGAATTAAGGCCTTTTCTTATGGTTTCCCTTTGAGAAATGAAAACAAAAATGAGAAGATTAACATAATAAACAACCAAAAATGTCCAGCTCCAGAGGACGGGTCTTTCCGCACCTGTTTTCCGTGAGTGTCATGATTGTGGTTCCTCTGGTTGAGAACACGATGAAGGACATTCGCAGCATTGGGCTGAGAGACGATGAAAAACAGACCAGAAATGTTTACAGTTTGAAGAAATCTCTAAAATGCATTTGTAAAGTCATCCGTGGTCTGCTTCGCAAATCTTACGCAACTGGATAATGTCAACAAAAACATGCCATTCAGTTGATTCCCACAATGTGCGTGTGTTTTGCTCGAGAGATGCTTTAGTACCTGGTGAATTTCTCTGCCAAATGTTCGACAAAATTGTAGATTTCGTGCCAGTGGTGTTTAACGCTCCCTGACCTGAGGAGAAAGAGGTCAAACAATCAGTAAATGGGATGTTTCTGCTCCTTAATGCATCAGATCAATACAACTGAGAATTCATCCAATTACTTATCCATGCTTTCAACTTAGAAAAGCCATCTCACTTTGTCTGCTATACTGTTTTCACCCTGAGGCGCAGCTGTAAACGCTTTATGACAGCTGGTCATTTCCTGTCTCAGCCCGAGAGGCAACCTGTGGTCATTCATTAGTTCTGGATGACAAATGGGAAATGAACTAATTGAGTCTACTGATCTGTGCTTGAGTCAGTTTGACTAATTGATGAAATATGGAGCAGAAATAGGCTCTGTGTTGTGTAAATCACATTCCCTGGGTGATGTAACACATTTGGTCTAAACGCTAGACATAACAGTAATGAAACCAGTGACATTGGCAGTCTGACAAGAACTACATTTCTGTAGGATTTCAGATGAAGTGATTATGCACCGTGCCACACAGTTAATGGTAACAAGGTTAAACTCTTTTTTTTATTATAAAATTTAGTTTATCGGTGCTTAATAGTGTGAAATGTAATACAAAGTCATGGTAACAGGGTTGATGCTACTATCAAAAACATACCAAAATGTAAAAAAATGACTTCTCCTTAAGGACAAAATGGAAAATACGATGGTAATAGAGTTTAAATGCAATGCAAAGAGTGTTTCAAAAATACATTATATGAGATAAAATTCAAAATGTTTTTGAAGGTTGCATTTATTTAATTAAAAACAGTAACATTGTGGCTATTGAAAATAAATGCTAACTAAAGTTGCATTTTCAACATCATCACTCCATTTTTCAGTGTCTGTCCAAAACAAAATACTTATTTTTTTTCCACAGAAATTGAAATAAATTACATTTAAAACAGAAAAACAACAAATAAATGTAGCCTTAATGAGCAGATGAGATTTATCTTTCAGTGCAACTTTTACCTTTCAAAAACAAATATATATATAAATATTATTCCAATCTTTTGAATGCTGGTGTATATTAAGAAGGTAACGCTTTCTAATATGATTCCGTTTGTTATCATTAACGTGTTAGTTAACAGAAATATTGTAATTTGTTCATGTTGGCTCACAGTGCAGCTTGTGAATGAACTTGAACTAATATTAATAAATGATGTAGAAGTATAGTTTATTCCTGCTTCATGTTAACTAATGAACCTTATTGTAAAGTGCTACCATTAAAACATAGTAAAAGTTGACAATTATTGCACATATTATGACCCATTTGACAAGAAAAAAACAACTGTATTTTATGGTTTTTAATCTTAAAAAGCTGTTCGTGTTCCCTCAGAGAAAATGCTAAGATAATGACTTTGTTTTATCCTGAAGGAGAGTGATGAAAGCTCTTTCTGGAACGGCGTGGGAGGAAGATGTTTTTGTAACACAGTCAACAAAAGACGTTCCAGCACACAGCCAGCACACTCTGAAACTGCAAAACAGACCATTAGAAACACAGAGGTGGACGCTGGCGAGAATGTGCAGGTCGTGCTAAGGGCTTGCCGTGGTTTTCAGCTTTAGATTTTCGAACATCACAATGGACGCTGTTTGTGTTGGAAGCGGGACTTTCTTGAGGTAACGACAATCATGGGATCGGTGCCTAGCTTGCAGATTTCTCACCTGTGCAAACAGCGTTAGGAAAGGAAGTGGTCTATTCTCAAGTGAGATCCTTGATGAAATATGTTTGCGGTGCCCTCCTTTGATCTAATTTTAATGGGTTATACCAAACCCTATAGAGCTAGCCAGATTCCAGCTCTGAAGATGATCCTGATTCACAGAGAAAGGAATTATGAGCGATCTGAGAAGAGCTACGTCATCTTTTAAATGACCCCCAAAACTCATGCTTTCTACAGTTACACAACTCTTGGTATATAATTCACATATGTTAAGACATGTGAAAGCCATTGCGGTTTGATGCAACAAGAGCCAAGACGGGAAGACTCATTGGAGTAATATTTGGAAGAGGGCTAATTAGAAAAGTGTGTTGCTCTTTCTTACAGGTCTCATCTGCTCTGAGATCAGCCTTCCCTTGAGATCGAATCCTACACCCACTTTTCATATCTACCTTTCTGCCAGAAACCAAAACACAGCTCATAAAAAGCTTCTCTTTGCTGTCGAGTGCAGTTACCTGGCAGATGAAAGGGGTTGGAGAAGCACTAATAATAATGTTTAAAGAAGACCAGAGAAGGTTTATGTATAGTCAGCATTAGCTGCCCTTCTTCCTGCTTTGCGAGGCCTGAGACATGGTAAGAATATTATGGTGACATTTCCCTGACACTGCTGTTTTAATGGCTCCTCCGGGTCCTCAAACATCTTCTAGGCCTAGAGCAGTTTAACAGAACAAGTCTGGATGATCTCCTCAGTGTTTATAAACAGCGTTTTGCAATAGCACTCGTGAAATATTCAAATAAATAGATGCGGTGAGGTTCTTTTGCACACCCCTAAACTCGGTAAACAACAAATAAATCACGATTTAGATTTTTATTGCTTCCTGTGAGTCGTTTTGCTTCTTTTTTTAGGTCAGCTGACATATGCAAGATACATATCCTATACATACAGTTCCCAGCTGAAATGAACACTAGTGGGAGGAAAACACCAACAACCATGATCCTTTTCATGCAAATTCTGATTATAGCGGCAGATTATCAATTAATAAAGACTTTTGTTGCACAGTTGAACAATACTAAGACCTCAAAACACTGTAGTTCATGATTTGTAACATTTGCATCACATAACCAGATCCATATATTTGGCTTTTCTGATGTGGTAAACTTGCTCAGTAGTGCACCCGGTACAACATTACACCAGTCATATGAATCGCTCTCGCAATAAAAGAGCTCAAAGACTTATAGAAGCATGAAAATGCACTTTTGCTCTTGTTAGCACATTTGGAAATGAGTGTAGGCGATACTTCATTTGAGCTAACAATATTAAACACAAATTCTTTTTCTGAAACTCTGTGATACGTACAACATCCAATGTGATAAAATGTTTCCAGATTCACATTCATCTGCTTTCAATAAAACTAAATGTGTTTTTTGCATTACTTACAGGTCATCAGGGGCGGCTCTGAATTGAATTACTCCCTCTCGACACCTTCCCCCCAAGTTTGACAACACAGACGCTACAAATTCTTGCAACGCAACCAAACAGAAACGCGCTGCAAACAGCACGGACCACAACGGAAACGTTTCAGGGGGACCTCAAAAAGTGACGAACCCATCTGAGAGTAACTCTAGCTAACATAGCATTAAAATAACATTCCACAGTTAAGTGTGTGACTCGTCAGATTAGTCTAACAATATCCAAAAAGACCAATGAATCGTATGATCAGGTTGTTAAAAAAAAAACATCTCACCTTTTAGTTCAGCGACAAAGTTCCTTTTTGTTTTTTTTAATAATACTAATGTGTCAAGAAAAAAAATCATAGAAATGATTACAATTGTCCACTCTGGTTAATGCCTCCCGTTCTTGGATGATGAATGACTGGACAGTTTAACTGAAAAACCACTAACCTGTTTAAAATCCATGCTGGGAATCTGAGCTTCTGAATTTCTCGCTTTTAGTCTTTCAGTTCTCTGTGCAGGTCTGAGAACAAGTTTTCTGCATATCTGAATACTTTTTACGCCCTGGGTAAACTTCACAGCAGTTTCTGGTCTGCATCCAGAAAGCAGATTTGTGGTGTGTGATAACATTTAACTAGGAATGCATGTCTCCTAAAACTGTTCCAGGAGCTTTACCCGTAGGTACAGCTGAATTTGGGGTGTATTGGGGAGAAACTCGACATGGCTCTCTTTTATTTCTGAAACATTTCTGAATCATTGGCACGCTACAGCTGTTTTTCTGGCTGGTTTCAAACAGATGACTCAACGGCTGGGTTATCTTAAGCTAAACAACAGTTAGTGATTAACACAGCGATGTTTCAAAACAATCGTACAGTAAATCAGAACGCAATATGTGTCATTGTTTATGGACAAAGATGGTAATAAACCTTTATCAATCCAAAGAGTCAGGTGGTGCATAAAATGCATTGGTCAAAAACTAAAATTACATCATTTACTCTCCCTCATGTCACCTGACAATGTCTTCAAAGGGATCCAATGATATTTTGGCCTTTATCTTATATTTATGCCTTTATCAAAAGTTACTTACATTGCTTTTCAAGTGTAGATTTGATTAAATTAAATGTAATAGATTTAATTCAACCATTCACTGGGAATCAAACCCATGACTTCAGTGTTGCTAATGTAATGCTCTGCTGTTTGAGCAACAGAAGTGCATTATACGGACAATACATTTTTTTTTAAAAACATTGTTTGTGTTTCACTAAAGTAAGTAAGTGAACTTGGTAAGAACCTCTAAAATGGCACCAGCAAAAATCAGTGCAAATAGCACACTAAGCATTCCCACGGACAGTTTCTTTGTTTTATTCCACTTGTTAAACAGCAGGCCATGAACTGGTAGACTGGTTCTGAATCATTTCCCAAGGCCACTACTTCTCAGAAAGCCTTTGGCCCACATCAAAGCAGAAGTGGAAGCAATGATGCCAGCCAGCCTTAAAGGACAATTTATGTAATCATTTCTATAAATCTGACTATTATCTAACCCGCATTTTCTATTTATGTTACCAATATTCAAATGATATTTTGAGACTTTCCAAACTGAAAAAAGATATTTCATTTTTACCTTCTGGTCAGTCTGGTTGTGTTGACCAGTGGTAATTGTTTTCAATTACGATATTATTTACAGGACCTGATTTATTTTTTAAAATCTCATAGTGAGATTGTGGTGAGATGAACCCTTTTTAACAGATAAACATGCCAATTCCTCGAAAACAAATCCAGGAAAGCCCCTTCTCAGAAGTCCAATAATGGTGCACCTGAAGCCAAACGCTCTTGTGCAATACGGCTGTTGTTTGTGAAGCTTTGATACTTTAACTTCAGCTTATTTGGTGATAAAACAGATAAAAATGAGGCAAGGTGATATAAATATGCAATAATGCATGCACAAGAAATTACTTAAATTGTTGTAGCTGAAGGCTTGTAATGTTCTGAAAGGGCTGCAGATGTTCATGTGCATGCGATTTCACTAAATGTCAGTTTTTCCAAAGTCTGTAAAGTGAAAAAGGGGGGTGCTTGGGTTGGCTATGTCTTCTGCCATCACATCATGAGAAAACACTGGGTGGAAAAGGACCTCGCATGAGTTATATAGTTTAACTCAGCTGATCAGTTCCAGAGCATGTTGCATGACACATGAAAATTAAATGACTTACATTTAAGGCAAGATTTATTTGATGGGTTCTAATGTTTTCGCTGCTAATTTTATCCAGTTTGACCTCAAATATTTCTTCTCTCTATGACAGACGCACATGCTAAACTTCTGACACATGGTCAAACATTATCACTTGAACTATGTGTTCATAGAGGGATATTAAAACAGTCTTAACCATGCAAACAAAGAAATACAATCGGTATTTTTGATCAATGCAATTTCTGACAACCCACATAAGACTAACAGCATATTTGATATAAAGAAAAAAAAAGTGACAATTTTCAACTATTACAAATTAAAACTTAAGTTGAATGCAGAATGTTCTTTAACTTAAATAAACAGTAAATGACAAAAGCTGGGTTTTCACAAACAGGGCCACAAATTATTAAGTACAATCAACTTAATTGCACAAGTTATTCCAACTAACATTAACTTCATTCCTCCTTAACTTCCTTATAAAAAAGTCTTCAATTTATTTCGAAGAGTTAATGTTAGAACACAAGCTAGCTTTACTTAATGACCATCACATTTCACAGTGAATACAAAAAGGTGCTTTATATATAAATAAATGTGCAATTAGACTAAACATCCCGTAAAGAATCTTCCTAGTCAAACCGTGGGAAAGGATGTTGATTTTCTGGGTCTGTTTAACAATGGTAAAGGATAATAGACAGGAAAGAGAACCACAGAGAGTTGTGACTGTCTGAAGTGCTTATTCAGCAAACTTCACATGTACCAACCCTCTTCTCATCTTTACACACAGACTAAGCACAAAACAACAAGCTGGCACAGTGAAAATAAACGGGATGCCTTCTGTTAAACACTCCTTGGTATTGTCTCTTGCACTTCCTTGAACTCTAATTGAACCTAGCAAAGTGATACCAAACAATGGACATCTGGTGATTATCTATTTTGGCAATGTGAATGTGAGAAATTTTGGGGGAAAGACGGAGGATGTGAATGGAAATGTACTGGCCTACTTTATCCAGGCAGTATCCCTCAGTGTGGAAAACATCAGGCCGACAGACCGCAAAAGCATCTCTAACATTTGCACTTCATACAGATCAAGTTGCATTTTTATGTGATTGACGGGTTTATGTTGGATACCAGAACGTTTAGCAGCTGTTAGAGCAGAGAGATAAAAGATATAACTTACTGACAAACTTTCTTTTATGCTTAGAGAGAAAGAGAGAGAGAAAAAAAAACAATGCACAAAACGATTGAATTGTAAGAATTACTTACTTGTCAAGGACGAAATACAAGTCAAAGGCGCCCTGACATGATCTCTCCTCCTCCACATCTTCTTGCGCTCTCGCAGATGGAAGCGTGAACAACAAAAGTCCAAAGAAAAGAACGCAAAAACACATTTTTACTACTGAACGCACCATCGTTACTTATTGCAAAAACACCAATCCTCAAGAGAGCCGACGGCCATTCACATTATCCCCCACAAAGAGCTTTTGCTGAGATCCTGAGGGAAAGATGCACACAAAAGAAGCGGAGTTTTGCGGATGTTGACGCAGTCCTTGCTCACATCAGTCTAAAAACTGTAACTCCACGCGCTTGAGATGAGATGAAACGCGCTATTCCCAAAATGTACTGCACAGAAAGCCGACGTCCAGGGAAAACACCACACACGCAACAAAAGAAACGACTTCCAAAGTGTCCCTTTAGATTTCTTTGTATGAAAAACTAGCCGGTTTGCTGTTTGTTTTTTTTTTTTTGAAGAATTGTTGATGCACGAAATCCACGTGTTAAAGGACAGATGTGTTTTGTTCAAGCTCTTGATGTCAGATGTTAACGTGCAAAGCAAAGACTGAGTCGTTTGAGAAAAGAGCCCAGGCTCAGAGCTGGCAGAAGAGGAACTGGTGTCATATTTCTACCCTTTCAGAAAAAAAAAAATTGGGTCAGTTTCTTCTGCTCCTTGAAGGTTTCCTCCCTTCTTTGGGATATGCAAAATATATGGGTTTTGTGTTTGTGTGCTTGTCTGCTAATGTTGTGGAAGTAAATTTCAAACTAAAATAGAGAAATATTTAGAATGCACTTCAGAATGTATAACCTCTATATACATCTGTATATCTATATCTATCTATCTATCTATATATATATATATATATATATATATAAAACCATTAAAAAAGCAGAAAAAAAAATATTTCGGACACACACGCACATATATATAAAATGTGTCACGATGAGAGCTGAACCCTGCTTCCTCACGAACAGGGAGTACTTGAAGGCAGGAATAGAGTGCAAACTATAGACTTTTATTAAACGAACAAAACAAGAAAACAAGGATACAGAGCAATGCAGAGTAAGACAATAACATATGTAACGATAACATCTGACAAAGATACAAGACATGGGGAGGGAATTTATACAAAGACTAATCAAGACAAAGACTGAAGGCAACTGGACAACACAGCTGGCAGAGAATTCAACACTAATGACAGGGGCAGGGTTACAAACGATCAGAGCACATGGGGGAACAGAATGGAAACAAACAAAGAGCACATGAAACCACCCGCCAACCGCGTGCCACACCCCCCCCCCCCCCCCTTAAGGCGTGGCTTCCAGACACGAAAGGGCACAGGCAACAAGGAAGGAGGTGGCAAGGAGGTGGAGCAAACTCCCAACAGGGGGTGGGATGGGGGGTGTCTTGGAGGCTAAATAGGGCAAAGTCTCAGGGGGCCTCCAGGACATGCCAAAGTTCACCGGTAGCCACGATGGATCGCCGCTTCGATCTTTGGGAAGCGGCTCCGGTCTCGCTGCCACGGCACGGATTGCCGAGTGGGGCTTCCGCATTCCCGAATGTGCTATGTGTAATGTGTAATTCTCTGCCAGCTGTGTTGTCCAGGTGCCTTCAGTCTTTCACTCCCCATGTCTTGTATCTTTGTCAGATTTTAACGTTACAAGTGTGTTTAGTCTTGCTTGGCGTAGCTTGTGCATATTCTTCGTTTTCTTTGTTTTGTTTTCAATAAATGTCTAGTTTGTATCTGATTCCTGCCTTCGTGTCCTCTCTGCTCACGAGGAAGCGTGAGCGCAAGCTTTACGACCTACCAGCGTGACAAAATGTTAACATATTTTTTTACTTTCATTTATTTATTATTATTCTTTACTAGTAATTGTTATGAATTACGGTCCATGACACTATAATTTATTTAAATAGCTGTAAATCATGATTTCTTCTTGTCTGAACTAGTCTGGAAATTTTTTCCATCATGTATCAATGTGCAATCAAAATATTTTACAGTACTTTTCTTTTGGAAACATTTTGTATATATATATATATATATATATATATATATATACAACGAATATATATAAACGAAATAGTTACTTAATTCTACAACATTAAATTATTTAGATAAATATTGCGTCAACTCTGTTACTGTAACAAAACGAGCTGATTGGATGGTCGATGTGGCTGCAGTGTTGCGTTTCGAGGAAGCAAAGAGCGAAGGACACGAACGGATAATGCAAAGAGCTAATTTAATAACAAAATCAAGACTCCAGGAACAATCAAAATGCTGACGGGGCAGCCAAAAGGTAAACACTAGGAAACATCCAACACGAATACAGACCTCACATTTACACACGCCACGTTACGAGAAGTTACGTCAATCAGAACTGAAGAGGAACCAAAAAACAGAAGTATTTATACAGATTACAAATGAGATCAAAGTGTAGACAGATGCCAAAACACAGGTGAAACGAATAAACTAATCGGGGGAAACCAAAACAGGACAGGACCAAACCAAAATACATACAGACATGGGGGAGGACAAGACCAGACAGGAACAGATTGTGACAGACTGTACATGTGGTAACACATTGTTTTGTTTTGCTTACGGCCATATACATGTAAATGAACGGTGCTTACATTGGCGCATGTCCTGGATGATGACGTATAACAGTGTAGTGTCCCATTTCTTAGGGGAAGATTTTTAACCCTACCCCTTTTCCACTTAATTTCAAGGGGTGAGGGGTACGCAAAGGGGTAGAAAATAGAATTGGGATTGGGCCTAAGTTCAGATATTGTATAGGATTAGGGATGTAGAATATGGTCATGTCAGCCCAGTCTCACAGCAATTCATATATATTTTACAAGGTTACACTCACCTTTGTGTACATTGGTAAATCGTACATATTTTTTAGAGTTGCCAATTCATATGAGTTTGTACGAATGACCTACACCTGCACCTAAACCTACCCATCACTGGGGTTTAGACAAATTGTACAAAATGTTACAACTTTATTTCTCAAAAATTAGTTTATAGATCTTTATAGCTTAAATTTCACACACACACATGTCTAAAAGAAAACGTCTCAAGGTTATGAATATAACCCTAGTTCCTTGAAGGAACGAGATGCTGTGTCTATGAGACACTATGGGAACGCCCTCAGCGGGATGGCTCGGATTCGTGTGTAAAATCCCTGTCTTGTGTGTGTTTGTGCACAGCGATGTGCAAATGTGCAAATGTGTGGGGGTGGGAGCACCAAGCAGCGTCACAGATATCGGCCATGGAGACCCCTGCTAGCAGGGCTTTTGAGGCCGCCACAACATGTGTTGAGTGCGTTCTGACTCTGATACTCTCTCCAGGACTCCTGGGAGCAGAGCAATTGGGGAGAAGCGTACAGACAAAGCCAGTGGAGCTGGATGAACTACAGTGTACCAGAGGGGACATTGCGCGTTCTCATTTGTCATGAAGAGGTCTACCTCTGGCTTGTAATAAACTCTCTAGATCTGTTTTACACTTTGGCCCCTGTCTCTACGGGATGTCTGCTCCTACATTTAGATATAGCTCTCAATGAGCGGGATCTGTCCTGGGCCCACACAAGGGTCTGGTGTGTCAGCTTGTACAAGGGGCGCGACTGCAGACCTCCTTGGTGGTTGATGTAAGAGACAACAGAGATGTTGTCGGTGTGCATCAACACATGTTGATCTCTTACGTCTGTGAAGAAGTGTTTAAGTGCTCGAAACACTGCCAGCATTTCTAGGCAGTTGATATGCCAGTAAGGCGACCAATCCACAGACCGCAGGCCCTGGAGTTGCAGTGGAGCCAGTGCTGCATCCACACACTTTGTAAACTTACTGGGTGAGAGTGCTAGGCCGAAGGGTAGTACCCGATACGCATCTTTTAGATCTATTGTGACAAACCAGTCCTCGGACCTGATTCATGCTACGACCTGCTTCACAGTGAGCATTCTGAATTTCAGTTTCATGACTGAGCGGTTCAATAACCTGAGATCTAAGATGGGCCTCAGCCCTCCTTCTTTTATGGAACTATGAAGTAGTGGCTGTAGAACCCGCACTCTCTTTCATGAGGAGGTACCCCCTTAATGGCCTTCTTCCTCTTCAGAAGCGCTTCGACATCTTGTTCCAGAGCCTGCTCTGTACGAACTATCGTAGGGAGGACGCCCAAACTGGCTTCAGTATCCTCTCTCTAGAGTGCACAGGACCCATTGAGACACATTGAGTAGTTTCCACGTCGCGAAATAGTCTATTAAGGGAATCTCTTGAGGCTGGTCTCTGATGATATTTGAGTCAATGCTTTGACACAGACAATCCTCAGGTAAAGTTGTGCATGGACCCTCGTGAGAGCCCGGTGGCAAACTTCTCACCCCCACTACGTTTCCAGGGGGACGATAGTGAGACTGATGTTCGCAGGAGATGCTCATGCCTTGTAACACTGGCAAGGTTGGTGAGACAGTCTCCCGAGGGCACTTGAGGAGAGATGGGCACCGTGTAGTGTGGTGTACACCACTCTTCCCCAGAGGGCCCTATTAATAGCATCAGGACTACTGATAACTTCTATTGAAACAACAGATAGAAAACTTCTATTGAAACATATTATCACCAGAATTTTGGAACCAGTCCCCTTAAGTCTGGTCCCTGGTATTAGTAGAGCTGCTAAATCGGTGCCCTGAAGCGGAGGACCAGCAGGGGACAACCGATCTAGCCGCTCTAGAGACCTCCCGAGAAGGGAAGAAGAACTAAAAGTAGCTCTCGCTGGAGACTGCTGCGTTCTGGAGCCCTGGCAGGGTTAGCAGATCAATCTCCCTATGCAGGGCCTCCTGAAGCATGTCCCTCAGGTCTTTCTTTTGCTTGTAGGACCCCGCAACAGAGCGTTGCCAGCTCCCCTGTTTTGTTTATCTTGGGAAAGGATTTTAATTTCCCTTTCGGGTGGCAATGCTCTGTTTCTTGGTCTTTTTGTATGAGAAGCATATATATTAACTGGCAATATAAATATCTCTCTTGCACGGAAGAACACACACTTTGTATGATGGTGAGTCGCCCTCGCCCCCTTTTCGTTTGCTTTTTTGACAGAGACGCTTTTAAGCTAGGACAAACACACAGTCAAGAGTGCATTGCTGAATGACAAAAAGCTAGTTTGCCGGCAGCATTGCACATGCTTTTATGCTTCCTGACCTGTGACGTCACCCGCCTATGACGTCCCAACTTACGCCATCACGCTGAGGGCGTTCCTATAGTGTCTCGTCGATGCAGCTCGAGTTCCTGAAAAGGAAACATTTATATCTTGCAATTCTTACTTTTATTTTGCAATTGAATTTATAACTCAAAATTGTAAGTTTAAATTTAGAAATTCAGACTTGCAATTATATGTTTGTATCGCGCAATTATACCTTTAAAACATGCAATTATGACTTCTTTTCAAGGCTTTTTACAAATCTAACTTCTTTTTGTGCAATTGCAAGTTTATATCATAAAAGTAAAAAAAAAAAAAGCCAGAATTCACAGATGTAAAAGAGAAAAAATCCATAATGACTTTTTATATTGTTTATTCAGTGCCGCAACAGGCTTGCATAGGTTTGGAAGGAGGCTTGATCATGCAAATAGTTAAGCCTGTGCTCCCACAGTTCCCCAGACGATTTCAAAACCCAAAATACAAATGCTCATTCTTTACCCCGGTGAATGACAAGACACAATACAAGGGCAATCTGTGATGCTTGCTTGTTATGAATGGGCCACTTATGAATTTACATGACATCCAGCAGTGCGACAGGGGGAAGGACATTATTGGATTGCTCAGCGAACAATATTGCAGTCGCAACTAGTGGGGGGGGGGGGGGCTGGGCAAAAGGGCAGCCCACTCATGTCTCAGACCTTTAGTCGGCCAGAAATAGCATCAGTAGGAAAGGGATTGAAGGAGGCAATTAATATGCAGGCACTAAACAAACATGTTGCACTGGCTTCGAAATGTTGTGTTTAATATCCACAGCTGCTGAACACATACGCCTCAATGAGCTTTGCTCTATCAAACAAACACTGTATCTTTGATAAACCACACAATTACCCTTTAAAGGTCTTCATCTGACAGACATTTCGGTTTAATTTACCTCCTCTCCCTTTATCTGCTGTGTTTGTCTCATTAAATCGTTAGTAGGGTGAGGGCCCTTAGACATGGCCCCTACTACGAATTCCTAGCACAGCAAAAACAAACACTTTATCATTAGACTGTTGTGTCATAAATGGGTTTTTGTGTGCCAGTCATGGGCTATCAGAGAATAGGCTATCAAGAATGGATGACGTAGTTTCTAAATTTGAATTGGCTGCACATTGGGAATTAGTGGGCGGTTCACCACATTAATCATTTTCCCGGCACAGACTCCTGTGCCTTTTTGTAAACAGCATAGAAAAGGCAATTAGAAGGGCAGTTTAATTATTTGCTGAGATAACTGAGGACAGAGCGGCCAAAAACCTGCTTCAGAAGTTGTGCGCAAAAGCGTCATGTGTTTTGTGTAAATGTGTAAAATTCACAGGTGCTAAAATTGTATGAATAATGCGTTCGTATGCAATACTGTGTTTACAGCCGCTCAAATGCTGTTCCCCTTTTGCTGTACTATTTGCAAGGCATTAAATTGTCACTATATTTTATGGGGTGAGGTATGGTACAGGCTAGTAGGCAGCACGCAATTGGTGTTTTGAGAATTAATAGTAAAAAAACCTTCAAACTGACACTGAACATTGAGAACTTATGAAAATCAAACATACTGTGTTGTGAAAAATGCTTTTTCTTTCTCTCAGTAATTATCTCATGAGCTATAATATTCGAAAATTAAATATGGTACAAAGGGAGCTTGAGTAAAAACAAAGGAAGCATTTTCGTTTTTATTTATTTTTTTAATCAATAAGGCAGAAATCATCACTGAAAAAAGTGCCCCCATTTCACCAAATATTTTCAAACTTGTAAATAAATCTAGATTACTGGAGTAAGTTTTACAAGAAATTACTATTTCAGTTTTTCTGCTTCAGAATTAGATATTAACCCCATTAACTGCCAAGTAAATTACACTGTCAAAGAATGAAAGACATAGTCAGAATAGTAGTATATCTGCAATCAGTGGTTTAATCTGAATGTTATGAAGTGACAAGAATATTTTTTGTATGCAAAGAAAATACAAATAACAACTTTATTTAATACATTAATTTGTCTACAGTAAATGTGAAGGGAAACAGAGGAGACTAATTATTGCATAGTCATTTTTTTATTTTCTTTACGTACAAAAGGTATTCTTGTAGCTTCATAACATTCAGATTAAACCACTGATGTCAGATGCAGTATTTTGACGATGTCTTTCATATTGTTTGGACCTTGAAAGTGGTTATTGTTGGGGTGGCAGTTTGGGTTGGAGTATCTAGTTAATGTCCATGTGCTAATTGCCATTTCTTTCTTTTTTTTTCTTTTTTTGCTTGCAATTGCAGGTTAAAATAGTTTCTGCCCCATTAAAAAAAACATTGAAAATCAAACATACAATGTTGCAAAAAAAACTATATTCTTTCATATTTCTCAATATTTGTATTAGGATATTATATGGAAAATTAATCTTCACTGTAGTTTATAAATTAAAAAATACATCTTACATTTCATAACAAGGTCAATGTTGTGATTGCTAATCCTTTGTAATTGTGAAATTTACTAGCAATTTGTGAGTGCAAAGTATTTCTGTTAATTAACCTTGTCTCTTTGCAGAACTTTGCTCAGATTGATCAGATGATCCTCAAACATGAGCTGCTCTTTTAAGGTCCTGCCATATCATCTCAATAGGGTTCAAGACAGAACTCTGACTAAAGGCCACTTCAGATAATTCTGAGGTTCTGATCATTGTTCTGCTCCTTAGTTATACTCGTTTCATTTCACACACTGATAGTCAGATATTCTGTTTAATTATTGTTTGGTATACAGCAGAGTTTTTGTTTCACCCAGATCCTAGTATAGAAAAAGCAGAGGAGTCTGTGTGTAACCTTCCCAATGACCTAGGGGCCAAATAGGGGCCCCACAGTGTTGCCAGGTGTTACTGTACATGTTTTCAACTTGCCCTTTCTACATGTGGAATTTTTGAACAATTCAATATATCGATAAGATTATGGATATAATTGAAGGGAAACACGGCCTTCTGGCTGACCGTAGGATATTAAAATTTGAGCCACAACCTACTGGGCGAAGGACACCCAGTAGGAGCACAGTTATGACCAACTCCTCCAGTAGTTCTGACTGCAGGGCGGGAGGACTCAGGTTTGCCTATTAGGGGAACAACTGAAAAATAGCACACAGATCCCGTGGGAATGGCACAACAAGCTGACACCAGCAGAAGGACACAGCCTCTATGCAGAGGTCGTAAAACCTCGCAAAGGTGTTGGGTGTCGCCCAGCCTGCAGCCCAAAAAATATCTGCTAGGACGGAGCAACACTCTGTGTGGAGTGGGCTTTTAGTCCTAAGGGGCAAGGCTCTCCCTGGTATAGATAAGCCAGGGAGATGACATCAACCACCGCATGGGCCAACCTCTGTTTGGAGACAGCATTCCCTTTCTGCTGGCCCCCATAGCAGACAAAGCTGATGGGAGCATCTGAAGCTCTGATTGCCTACATAGAGGCGCAATGTGCATACGGGACACAACAACTCTAAGGCCAGATCTGCCTCCTCCTGGGCAGAACTTGCAGGTTCACTAACTGATTGCAGAAGGGCATGGTAGGAACCTTGGGCATGTAGCCGAGCCGAGGTCTCAGGATAACGTGAGAATCAGCCGGGCCAAGGAACTCATCATCGACAGAGAAGGCTTGTAGGTACCCTACCCTCTTGATGGAGGCCAACACAATCAGGAGCACTGTTTTCAGTGGTGCAATCAGTTGGTGATTCCTGGGGGATGTACCCTTCACTGCATCGTGATATGCCGCGATAGCAGCAATATACACTTTAAGAGTTAAAGGAGACATCCTTCACTCCAACTTCTCATGCAGGAAAGAAAGCACTACTGTAACCATGCATCTCTGTGGGTCCTCTCCATGGGAGGAGCACCAATTGAAGAACAGACCCCATCTCAGTGCGTAAGCCTGCCTCTTAGAGGGAGCTCTTGCCTGAGTGATAGTGTCTCTCATGGCCAGAGAGAGGCCGGAGAGGTCTGACGCGTCCCGTCCAGGAGCCAGACATGCAGATTTCAAAGATCAGGATGCCAAATCGTGCCCATACCCTGAGAAAGAATCCTTACAGAGAATTTCCAGAGAGGGGCTGCTGCGAGGAGCATGAGGTTGGCAAACCAGGTCCGCGAGGGCCAGTGTGGTGCTACCAGCAGAACCTGCTCCTCGTCCTCCCTGATCTTGCACAGAATCTGTGCAAGGAGGCTCACTGGGGGAAAGGGGTACTTGGGCCTCGGAGGCCAGCTGTGTGCCAGTGCATCCCTGCCAAGGGGCGCCAAGGCAGTTGATGTGCCAAAGCAGTCAGACGCCTGTCCAGGGATTCAAGGCTGTTTATTTGTTGCATACAGCACCCCAACCCATGGAGGAGGCATCCATGTTGACCACGACATGCCTGGACACCTCTCCTAGGGGGACTCCAGCCTGTAGGAATGCAGGGTCTGACCACGGGCTGAAGTGGCGACAAAACCTTTGCTCCCCTGGCTCCCGCACTGGTGACACAACGCTCTGAATCCGCACCAGAGGAAACAAAGTAAAGGTTAGATGGAGTTGTCATCAACCTCCGAAAAGCATCCTCCATCACCTCTGGGTTGCCTATGTCAGGGACGCTTCGCAGACCTGCGGAAGGTCTGGGTGCCGCGGGCCTCAGTCTGCCTTTGAGATGCATAGAACTCCTTGACAGTGTCGCCGAATAGGCCGACCTCAGAGATGGGAACATCAAGAAAGCGAGCATTGTAAATGTCTGTCATGTGTGCCAGGTTCAGCAGTAGATGCTGCTCCTGGACCACAACTGAGGACAACGCCTGACCAAGGGCACGCGCGGTGACCTTAGTCACCTGGAGGGCAAAGTTGGTCACGGCGCAG
This sequence comes from Enteromius viviparus, assembly GCA_032353835.1. Lineage (NCBI taxonomy): Eukaryota > Metazoa > Chordata > Actinopteri > Cypriniformes > Cyprinidae > Enteromius > Enteromius viviparus. The sequence goes on along the minus strand of JAUCNO010000082.1, from coordinate 13,407,400 downwards.
AGTTCCTGCATTCCCCCCTGATTAGGACCACTCTGGTGCAGCTGTTTTAATGCTTTATCCTGGCAGACTTGGAGCTCTCGTCCGCCCTGACAGGCTGGGCTTACTATGCCACCAGACAGGCTGCCACTGCCTTGCATGCTATGGAGACGGCAGACTGTCCGGTGCCATAGGAAGCCCAGCCTGTGAGGGCGGACAAGAGCTTACATGCCTTGGACGGGAAACCAAGGGATTTGAACCTCAAAGGTCTCTCATGCGAGTTCCCATATGTAACGTCAGAGTGACTCGACTGAAGGAGAACATGTACTAACATTTACTCTGGAGTACTGTATTTTTTTTAGCACCACACTCCCTCCTTTCTGATTCAACTGTACATATAATATATATTCCCAAAATTATTGTGGATGTGCTTCTGAGCAAACATGACATGAGCTTTGATGTTTCTTTTGGTGGGCAATGCTTTCAGCTTTCTTGAAGCTTTTTTTTTTGGTCTTTTATTATTAAATACTGACCTTAGATGCTAGAAATACCTGCAGTAGTCTCAAAGTTTTTCCTAGATCTTTTGAAACTTGCTGAATCAGGTGCTGCTGTGCCCTTGAAGATATTTTGGCAGACTGGCTACTTCTGCAAATATTCACCAAGTAATGGCTCACATGTTGTTCAAGGGGGACCAAAAACTTACAACTAGCTACTTTGTTCCATTTTCAGATGTAACTTTATTTGTATTTTTTTTATTGCTGGTTACATACACTACATCTTTGAAAAATTTGGAGTTAATAAGATATTTCAATAAGATATCAATGTGCTCAAGAAGCTGCATTTTTTTATTACCAAATATGCTGATTTGTCATATTTTATATGGATAAATAAATATATAAATGTCAAAATTCAATATAAAATTATTATGAAATTGTTTAGCAAGCCGTTTGATTATGTTAAATCATTCTCTGAGAAATAAGCAATTGCAGAAATCAAACACATTTGCACCGTGTTTTAAATATTCACCTGAAGTCTTTAATCAAAGTCTATTAATTGAATCTGTATCTTAATTTAATTAGGATAACTGCATACATTTGTATCTCAATTAATCTTTCAGAAATACACTCACTAATCAGGAACACTATTTTTCTTTAAGTGAAATTCTCCCAGTACAATTTTAAAATCTTTTTGCGAACACACAGCTACAGATGATGTAAGAAACAGGGCTTTGGCGGCTAAATAAAAGCTGCTGATTTACCCTTAGGGCCATTCTATCCTGTGCTCCTCTCTATTAACTATCTCTGCATCCCTCTATAGCTTCAGTAGACCTCATTACAAGGCATCATAAACCTACTTATAAAACCTGATTCTGGATTTCATTTAATGGCTGACATCCCCATTTGACCCCTTTATCGCAATAAGTTGTCTGCTGGGGTTTTCTCAATTGTGTACGTATATGGAAGCATGGGTTTATATGCGAGTATCCTCATAATTAATCAGTGTGTTGTGTATTTCATAATGTAAATGATTTGCATTAACTCACTTTAAGAGTATAAATACAAGGTCAGCCAAGAGCTCAGGATCATCTTGACATTTTCACATAAACACACAAGATGAACTGAGGAGCTGAACTGCATGCTTTAATCATTGTTATGTTTTGTGTTATTTTAAAACCTCATTAAAGTAAGATAAATTGGTGAGAATTTATTTTGGTAGTCCACTTTAGACATCGTACTTAAAGTAAGTAACTTTGCAACTACATGTCAACAGCAGTGCAACGTGATCTCGTGATAATTCATATGCGTTTTTACAGGCACTAAAATGTACAAAACTGACGTATAGACTACACCTAAAAATGAATCCTGATGAATATTGAAATCACGGTATTCATTTTATTAGTTTTTGTGTTTTTTAGGTGTCGTATCAATGACCCTTTTTTCCAACTGCATTATTAAAATGTACTTATTATGAAATAACATTTCATTCTTTCTGTGTGATTTCTGCTGCCAGCTTGTTTACAAAAATAGGCCTTTATAAGTTAAACAAGACTTCATTTTAAACCCTTAAAATAAATTACATTTCTGCAATAGTTTAACCTTTACTTGTCGTTTAATTTCTAACTTAAGTGCCATGGACCACAAAAGGGGTTTTCTCTGAAAATGAAACATTTTTATTTGCGCACATTAATAAAAAAATACGTAGCCATTTGTACGTTTAAAACATTAAATTACATCTAAATAGTATGTTTTAGCATAAGTAAAAATGTAAAAAAAAATTCATTTTATGCTTGTAAATGTTACATATTAGAGTAATACCTAAGTTTAAACATGAGCTTAAGCGGAGCAGTCATTATTACCATTGTATTGTATAGACTAATATCTTTATTTTGAAGGCTCCACAACATTCAACACACTATCAGAAACTCTGCATGTATATGTCAACTTATTCTACTAACTAAACCTATCCACTCTGAGAGTTAGTAGACATGTAGTTGCAAATTAATGAGAATTAGTTGCCATGTAGTTACTAAGTTACTTATAGTTAGTAGAATGTCTGAAGTGGACTATCAACATTAAGTCACTCTTTAACTCTTATAATTAACATTTCCTCTTTTTTCTTGTGTGTAATTTTAAATTAAGGTATAATATATGTTTTTCGATGCTGTTCAAAGTTTGATTTTAATGTGTTTTGAAGAAGTATCTTAAAACACTTTAAAATATAATTTAATTATGTGAGGAAATTCTGGATTTTCAGCATCATTACCCAAAATATTCACTGTTACTTAACGAAATGATCCTTCAGAAAGCATTCTAATATACTGATTTGTGTATTGCTTATTATTTTTTGTAACCTGTAATACTTTCAGGATTCTTTGATTAATAAAATAGTCATATTACATGGTCTGAATCTCCTGATGGATCTCTTGACTCTAACAGTGTTCAGTTTTATGAACTTATTTTCTTATTACCGTCTCCAAGCATGAGGATTTGTGTTGAGCTCAAACTCAGGGCTTTACCCTTTGGTTGAAGGTCTAATTGACGCTCCATTTCATATGCAAGAGTTAATGGCTCAGATCTGGTGTAATCAGGAAGCAAACAAACTAATGCATAACATAATGATCTTCCAGTAAGGCCAGGTCTACAGTACACAATCTCTTTTTTAAGAGCCCTGCTATTTATTTGTCGCAAACCCTTCTATTTGTATGTACATCCAGTTGAACCTTGAATCACACCAAGGCCTTTTACATTACACCTGCTTTCGGGTGTTTTTTCTCTTTTATTTCAGACCAATGGCATATGTCAGTGGAGATAAGAGAGGCTGAGTCAAGATCTAAGAGATGGCCATCAGAATGGCAGCACTCTGCTCAGAGGAAAAAGGTTGTCTTCAGACATCACAAGGGAATATGATTACACTGGCAGCCCTGGACCCGCGATTTGAGGTCTTCTGCTTGTCTCTTCAGCTGTTTTTTTCCAGATTTGATTTGCACAGGAACTATGGCTTCAATGTTTTATCGAACATTATTGGATAATTTGGTGTTGGGTCAAGCTGTGATTAAAATAATGCAATTATGCTTCATTTTGTAATTATCGTTCTTGCGTTTTCTGCATGATCTCACAGTTTTTTATTCTTGAAATTGCTTTATTTTGATTGCCACCAGTAAGCTGATTAAAAATCATACTGTTCCTCATCCTAAAAAGAAGAGTTATTTATAACCAGAGCCCCAAACCCGCCATGACCCCCCACAGTGCCCGGAGCCGGTCGGACAGTGTGAGCTACTTTCACAGCATTCAGTTTGAGGATTAAAGCAGTTCCCCACGTCGCCAACAGACTCTGATTCAGTAGGCTTTATTTGCTCTTTAGAACCTATATATGCATTACAGTATGTACATCTAAAGAGCAATTCAAATCTAGAACTAAATCAGGGTCTGCTCTTCTTCTACTCTGTTTATTTTATTCTTAATTACTTTACAGTGCTCTATGGTGTTATTGCAGGGATGGACTTGACAATGTCAGTATGCTTTATCTCTAGCGTGTGGCTAATCTGAGAATGATGTCTGTCAGTGAGCACTGATTTGTAAAGCCTCTTCTTTAGCACTCCCATCAGGGCCGGTTAGCATCAGCCTTTGGCACTCGCAGAGGGTCCCTTGCCCCTTGCCGTCTCTATCAATCACAGCCTAATGTCAGACAAGTCGCGCTGCACTGACGGCTGTCCTTGTGCAGGAGGAGGAGGAGAATCTGAGTCCCAGCATACACTTCAAATCTTAGATGACCCCTCGCTGAAACAAGGCTTCATCCTGCTCACCGTAAGAACAGATTCATATCCTTCAGGAACTGGACTCGGGGTCAACTGACACTGAAGTATAACCCTCGGGATCCTATATGCTACGATGAGGAGAAATGAAAAAAGATATGAAACAATAAGCGACAGACACAAACATCTGCTACCACTGTAGAACATTTTAACATGGGCTTATCTCTTCCAGCTTGTGCAAACAAAAAACAACAAAATTCAACAATTTAAAATATAAAAACCTTTGACATTCGTTTGTCTGTAGAATAGAGATGTGAAACTTTGCACAATGCTCTTATATTCTGACTTCACCTGCTGGCCTGTACAAAATATGTGTCAATAAGATGTTTACTGAATTTTACCTTTTAATGTCTGCATTTCACTGCATTACTACTTAACGCAAACTGCGTAGAAATCACTGGCAGTCAGTGGAGCAAAGCATCTTTTTACCCTCAAGGGGGGCATTCCTTAAAGTATGGGATGTTCCTTTGTGTGTAAAAGCTTTTACTCTCCTTATGCAGTCTAAATCAAAGCATGCTGGGAAAATCAGATTTCCCTTCAATTTATAAAATGTATTATTATAGATCAAGAAATTTATATGAAACGGATAACAATTAAATCTCGTGAAACTGAACAGAATTGTTTTTGTTTGTTTGCATTCTCAAGTATTTTGCAAATGTGAATGTGGTACCTTAATCTGAATTGTTACAGGGGTAGACAATGTCGGTCCTGGAGTGCCAATGTCCTGTAGAGTTTAGCTCCAACCCTGAAAATAAACCTCACCTGCCTGTAGCACTAGTAATCCGGAATACCTTGATTAGCTTGTTCAGGTGTGATTAATTATGGCTGGAGTGAAACCCTGTAGAACAAACTCATCAGCAAACATTTTATGAGAGGTCAATACCTCCGTAATCAATTCCAGGATTGAGGTGATCCATTATGAGATTAGGAAGATAAATGTGAATAAATTCAGCTCTTGTGCATTCCTAGGCAGATGTTAATATTTCCAGTGCTACTTCATTGTGAATAAATGATCCTTTGGAGGCCTCACAAAAAAGGTGTATGGGAGCTTTTGCATACAAATTAAGGCACATTTTCATATTGCTCTGTGTTGGTTGAGATTATGTGCATGCCTCAAAGAGATCCATTAATGCATATGCCTTTATCTGATGGTTTCCATCTTTTCTCCAATGGCTAAATATTCCCATTTTACTTTGGACTATGTGAGATAAAGTCTGGCCATGCAGTACTGTGAATGAAGGGTGAGCTTCTGCAGAATTCCTGATTAAGAAACACTTCTGTAGGTATCTGTTCTGTAAGCAGAGGTCATATGACTGCCACAGCTGTTCATTATTAAATGCTTTCTTATTTCTTTTAAGCCCATTTTCCCACTAATCTGCATCTGTGGGGTACAAATTAACACTGGATCCTTTGAAAGCTCCAGAAATATGGAATGATCTGAATCTAAAGTGATTTCTGAAGTGATTCCTGTTAATTCTGAGATATTGACATGCTTGGAAGCTTCCACTCAGCCAGTGAATGAGGCCACTTTGACGACTGGCCTGAAATAGAAACCGCTGTGAAGAAAAATGACATTGTTCAGGTTAGGGAAGTATGCATTCAAAGGAAGAAAAGAAAAACACTTTGTGCTCCTGCCAGATCCAGACGTAGTATTGGCTGTGACTGCGGGAAGCATTCTTAGAGGGTGTTGCTTCTCTGCAGGAGAGAGGAAAGTTTGTGCCCTTTATCTTCATGACGTACTTGATGCACTTGACCGAGCTCCACCATCACAAAGACTTGGTCCACTTCCCTCTCTACTGGAGATCCTCAAACCCAGACGTGACCTTCAGAAGGCTTTGTCTTGTGCATGAAACCACAACATTATTCTACTCACACTATTTGGTGAAAATCATCTTTCTGAATGTACGTATGCATCTCTGAAGGGAAATGACCCCAATTAACAAAACTATAAAACAGTTTATTGATGTTGAAAAAGATAATATGGATGATTTTTCCAAAGATTTAGAATTTTTAAAAATGTGTTCATTTATTTTACTTTTTAAAATTTTAATGGAAACATTAACAAAACAAACATGTTTTATAAAATGTTAAACCTCGCATTTCTGGTGAGTTTTAAATTTGAAATGATTATGCATTTAATATAATAATGGTCTGAACAAAAATGACACATAAGCTGAATGAAAAATCAAATTCAGTCTGACAGTACGTGACACTTTTATGGAAAAGCAGAAATAAAAATTAAATCATTTACACCTGTACACACGTCAGCTCTGCACTTAAAAACACCACTGAATTTGAAAAATAGAAAATACCATCAAAATTTTTCTGAAGGCAAAAGGAATATTCTCAGATCTTTAGCTAATTAATGACTCTCAAAACACTAACACAAGAAATTGTATTTATATATCGTTCATGAAATGTTTTTTCTAAAACATTTTTTATTTTGCTAAAATCTAAAAATGCTTTTTAGACAATATGCTTACTAGTTTCAGAATGTAAAAACAAACAAGCAAACAAACATAATTCAAAAATACGTTTTACATAATGAAAAACATTTGCAAAAAGTTAAAATGAGAAGCTCCCTTAATGTTTTCTGTGACATTTGCGTGATCATTTTTATTTTTAATGTTAAAGACCATCTCAAAATGACAGCACAACCTATTCATATGTCATTCATAGAATCATGTTTTTTCTAAAACATTTTAGTTGTATTTTTGTCTAATGGTTTTTAGACATACTTATTACTCGTTAGAAAAAAGTGCTCATAAAAGGTAAAATATTATCTTAATTGAGATTTAAATGGATGTCCATTCATGACCATCTATATATTTTGTAATATAGACATTCTTATAACTTCCTCTCATCATTTTTTTTCACCAGTCTGGAGTTTCAACCTCATCTCACGTCAATTCGTACGTATTTTACGAGGTGGCTAATTCGTACGAATTTGTACAACCTCACTCATACGAATTCATACGATTTATTCTAAGTCGTACGTATTTTACGAGATGGCAATTCATATGAATTTGTACGAATGACCTAAACATAACCCACCCCTAAACCTACCCATCACGTAATTTTAGACAAATCGTACGAAATCGTACAAGTGAGGTTGTACGAATTTGTACGAATTGGCACAAATTTGGCACCTCGTACGAATATGTACGAATTGCTCGTGAGACTGTGTTGGGAGTTTGCAGATACTACTCTGTTTGAAAGGGGGGCATTTGGGATCATCTACACCATTTATGTTGGAAAGATATACAGCAAAAGTGTTTATTACAATATTGTCAAAATATTGTTTCAGGTCCCCCAGAGAGTATTTTCACAAGCTTGTTGTTTCACATGCTGGGTTTTTAGTTCAGTGGATAATTGCATGTAAACCGAGGAAAGCCCTATAAGTTTCTCAAGCTAATTGTTGGCAAATTTCCATATTCAAAAGTTTTCAAGTAAATCCAGTGAAATATAAGTCCCAAATGGGCTCAGATTTATGATGGGAAGGGTTGTTTTTTCCACTCTTTCCCAGAAACATTACAGTATGATGAGCCTTTATGGGATGTGTTCAGTGACACAGCATGCCAATTAGCCATCACTAACCTCAAAGAACTGCAAGCAGAAAACAAATAATTTATCAGATTTTCAGTCTGCATTATAAAAATCAGGGTTCATAATTCTTTGAAATCTGGACAATCTGGAGCTTATTGAACATCTAATTCAAGATATTCTACACACAGGAATAGTTATGGCATAGGCTCTTCATTCTGACAAAAAACGTTAACATTAGTTAGCCTGCTGCATCTCTGTATTTTTAAGGACAGCATTTGCTTGTAATTGAAAACATAGAGCAGTTAAAGTCATAGTGCTTTCTTTGCCATTCTTTATGGAAACTATACACATCTGCAAAAGAAGTCAAGCACTGTCATAGAAACAATCTTACAGTCCTTTTTAACCGCTCTCACGGGAATCTATTAATGTGCCATCTTGAAATGATTCAGAAGGCTTAGTAAGCGGCTGTTTGTGGCACTGCATACAGCCTTCGCAGTGCATACAGCTGGATGTGTTCCAGTCAAAAGCCTGCAGTCCCCTGATCAATGCGCTGTCATTCTATTTGTGTCTCTCTTCGACTCCAGGGCATCATACCATTGATGCCTGGCCAAAATGTAGCTCCCAACAGATCTATACCTTGACCTGTTACTAATATCTGCCATAAATTATGGCACACAAATCAGTTAATTAAGATAAATTGATTTGCACTTTGATGGAAAGTCACTACCGGGCTTAATTAGGAAATCTTGTTTTAGGTGATGTCCCAAAGTTCATTTTGAATTCACACCAGCCAGATTTTTCAGTCATGTTTGTTTATAAGTACAGTAAGAAACTGCTGAAAGGTATCTAAATTAAAGGGAGCATTAAATTGAGTTTCAATTTCTTTTTCTTTTTGGTTTTTCATGGTTATTTTATGAAGTTTGCATAGTACTTGCACCAAAAATGATCCAATTGTAACGTGGAGACTGTGACAATGGAGATGTGTGTCCAAATGCTGGCTTTGTTTACAAATGTGGTCAAACAGGCAGGGTCAAAAACCAGCAAAACAGTATAATCCAGGCAAGGCAAAAGAGTAAATCCAATAAACAAGTGAGGGTCAGGGCAGGCATCAAACAATCAAGAAACAAGGAACAGTTCAGGGTCAAAACATGGAAACTAGGAGACTCAAAAAGGAAAACATGGACCTAAGAACACAGAAATGGCTACGCAATAATCAGCCCCAAAGAGGGGATGTGAGCTTAGACAAAGAGGAACACATGACAAAACCAACCAATGAGCACAAGACACAAGATATACAAAGAAAAAATCAGAATATGAATTGAAGGACTGAAATGGAATGGATTATTGCAACGTATTTATAGCTGTTTGGACTCATTCTAACGGCACCCATTTACTGCAGAGGATGCATTGGTGAGTATTAATGTGATGCAAAATTTCTCCAGATCTGTTCAGATGAAGAAACAAACCTATCTACGTCTCGCCTGGGGATGAGTGCATTCTCGTTTTTGGCTTGAGTACTGCTTATTTTAGAAACAACATTTTAGGACAGTGGAATTAGTGACATGCCACTTGTGACATCCCCTCAGCCCTTGGCTAATTGTTGCATCATTTATAGATCACTTAAGATAGTCAGAAACCACATCTAATGTCCAATGTCAGGTTCAGTCATGCAGTAGCTCAGAAGCACACTCTTGCACGTCACGTCAATGAACAGTTGCACTCAATTTAACATAATTATAGGATGCAGTGTCCACGAGTCAGCTGACCCACACAAAGGACTGTTGCACACTGGCATAGGATAGTATTTATTGATCAGAGCCACTGATGCCTACTGAGTGGGAAGAATGAGGGGGTGGCAAATTGAGAGCCTCTGCAGAGCTTCACAGGGTCTGGAATAACATTTTTATGGGTGGTCCACTTCCCTTGCCCCTGTGAGAAGCTTATATCATAGTGGGACCTCAGCTGGCTGTTTTTTATGTTTCCTCTACAATGAATCTGGGTAGATAAACACCATAATGCAGAACAATAAAAATACAGACCCAGTATTCGATCTGAGAGGGAAAATAAAGACTAATCTATTACTCACCATGTATCCCTCAAACTGGAATTTGTCACATAATGCTTTGATTGTGGTAAAAGTTATCAGTCTGTTCGGCTGAATGTAATGACAGTGCGACATCAGTGTTTAAATACTGGATTTATGCAGCTCCAAGCTATGAAATTACTATTCTTGGCAGATGTGCTTGTGTTAGCATGATTTGTAAAAGCACATGCTGAGATTTATGGGTAAAAAAAGAGATTTATTGTTAATCTATCAAAACTTTCGTTCTGTTCGCTTATGCACTAAGCCTCACAGATTGATTGTAGCAGCTCCAAATCACATGTGGTACATCTGGGTTTAAATATAGTTTCACAATATGGTGAGCAATTAGTTAGAGCAAATGGATCATGTTTAGGATTTATTTGGAAGTATCCAGGCAGACCAAATCTTTTGTTAAATGCAGTTTTGCCATTCGGTTCTGGAGCCAGTCTGACTCTGTCTGACAGCAGAGGACTTTGCCTGTGGCCTCTCCCATATGCTCTCTGTCACCAAAATTCACTGCGTACTAGGTAGTATATTGAATTGCTAACTCTGCCAGCAGAATTAAGTTGCTTTTTGTATATTTAATGTAATATGGTAGTGAATGAGTCAGATATTCAGGAGAATATAAAAACAATAAAAAGCGCAGAGAAGGGATATAATGGTCATTGTGTGATTTCCTGATTTGATTTTAATGAATTTTATGCGCTTAGTTGGTACTTGTCAGTGCTTGATGGATGATTTTAAGGTAGAAAAACTGTAAACTAATATTATCACAACCAGTGGAGGGAACTCTGGAGGCTGCACAGCTGGCTCTATCAAATAGCACTTGTGCAAGTGGAACAGGAATCAGAATCAAGACAGCTAATCAAGTAAAAGTGGTTGAAGATAAATATTTTGTATAAATTTATAGATAATAATAATATACACTACTGTTCAAATGTTTGGCATGATACATATATTTAATGCCATTAAAAGAGATCTCTTTTACTTGATAGTATTGCAATTAAAGCAATTAAAATACAAAAAAAACAACAAAACATAATTCTATATAAATAGAAAATGTCGTTTAAAATAGCATTTATTTAAAAAAAGAATTTAAAAAAATAAACAGTTTTGTAATAATGTGGAAGTCTTTAAAGTCAAGTTTAATTTAATGCATCCTTTCCGAGTTATTCATTTTTTATATGATTTTTTACTGGCCCTAAACATTTTAGTATTTTATTTACAGTATGATATGGTGCTGCTCATATAATTAAAATATCTTCAAAAAGTCACTTATTCTATTCAAGAAGTGAAATTTCCACGAAGACTGATATATTTCAAGTGTTTATGTCTTGTGAAATTGTGATTTTTATAACTGACAACTAATGAAAACCCAAAATTCAGTATCTCAAAAAATTTTAATGTTCTGAAAAGGTTCAGTATTGAAGACACCTGGTGCCACAGTCTAATCAGCTAATCAGCTAGTTAACTCAAAACACCTGCAAAGGACAAAGGACAAACACATTAATAGAGAGGACACGGGAAGGAAAAGATGTGGTAGAAAATAGTATACAAGCAATAGGGATAACCACACCCTGGAGAGAATTGTGAAACAGTCAGTTCTTCAAGAAACCCTATGTACTACGCAAGACATGGGTTTCAGCTGTTGCATTCCTTGGGTCAAGCGACTCTTAAACAACAGGCAGCATCAGAAGCATCTTGTCTGGGCTAAAGACAAAAAGGACTGGACTGCTGCTGAGTGGTCCAAAGTTATGTTCTCTGATGAAAGTAAATTTTGCATTTCCTTTAGTAATCAGGGATTTTAGAGCACTTCATGCTTCCTGCTGCTGACCAACTTTATGGATATGCAGATTTCATTTTTCAACAGGACATGGCACCTGCACACAGTACCAAAGCTACCAGTACCAGGTTTAAGGACCATGGTAGCCCTGTTCTTAATTGGCCAGCAAACTCACCTGACCTTAACCCCAAAGAAAAGCTATGGGGTATTGTAAAGAGGAAGATGTGATATGCCAGACCCAACAAGGCAGAAGAGCTGAAGGCCACTATTAGAGCACCCTGGGCTATCATAACACCTGAGCAGTGCCACAGACTGATCGACTCCATGCTACTCTGCATTGCTGCAGTAATTCAGGCAAAAGGAGCCCCAACTAAGTATTGAGTGCTGTACTCAATACCTACTCATACCTTTCATGTTCATGCTTTTCAGTCATCAAAATAAACACACAAAGATATCAGTCTCTGTGGAATGTATACATTATGCAAGTTTTACTTCTTGAATGAAAATAGTGAAAGGAATCCACTTTTTGAAGATATTCTAATTAGATGACCAGCACTTGTATGTGTTTGTATAAACATACATATATATATATATATTATTTTTTATTATTCTCTTTTATTATGACTACAGGGACAGATAACCGATTAATAAAGGCTTTTTTCATGTTTCCTTGGACAATATGTCATAGCCTAAAATGCTTTTCCAGACCGGATGCATATACACTAATGGATTTTAACGTTTACATCACATAACTACAGTGAAAGTTTATAATCCTAATGCATCCTTTCTGAGTTATTAATTCTATATTAATTAATCTTACAGGCCCAAACATCTTATGCAAGTAATTAAAGAAGAAAAAGGAAAAAAAAGGAGAGAGAAAAAAAAAACCATAAAGGGAACACTGATGAACAAAAAAAATTCTATTTTGTAATATTGTGTCTTAATTAATGCCTCAAACAAGATTCTGTTTTGTGTGTACATAACAGCACCATGACGCAAAAGATTGTCTTAATGTTACTTTTAATAAGGAATGGGACAAGAGGGACAATATATCTCGAGGGTGAAGATGAAAAAGCATGCTCATCCTGTCAAAAAAGCCTTTTACTGAGCTGCTGCTACTTTGGGGTTTTTCATGCAATCTTATTATAAAAGGCCAGACCAGACGTCTCTATCATCAGAGACACACAGCGGAGAGTCTGTGATCTTGTGCTTCTGGAGGACTCAGATATGAACACTTCCTTGAGCACGGTGATGAATCATCATGACTTCACCTCACCAAATGCCAGTGCAAATTGCCTGAAGAGAAACCTGTAGATGCCCTATTCATGTCAGGATAATACCCTCGGAAGTGAACAGCGGGGATATGTGATTGAGCAGCAAACTCTTCAGAGAGAGACGTCTCACACCCTGTTGTTTCCCCACCATCCACCCTTATCCATTAAAGGCCATTTTGGACAAGAATGCCTGTCGCATACCTGCGTCGATGCTATCTGGCCCTTGAGTAGGATATCTGCTCGGGAGGTTTTTCTTAGAATTCAGATTTAGTTGTCATGGTGACCAACCAAACCGTCACTGCCCAAAAAGTGGCATGACGCAGAGACAATTTTGCTGTGTTTACCCTTGCCTCGCACAGCCAAGGACAATATGACACATTAAAGTGATGGCTCACAATTCAGAGAAAAAGAAATAAATAAACAATAGATTGTGTGGCATAACTGCAGACTCAAAGCCCTCCAGGAAACTACACAACACAAGGAGTTCATTTAAATCATTTTTATCCTCATATTTCAGACCCACGTGGTTCTAAATTATTTCTAACATTAAAAGTCACTGCTTCATCATGCCAAATAGTCTTTTTTGGACTGGTTCGTTGGAAAAACAATGTCAAGCTCCAAAAACACAGCTATCCATACAACTCAGTAGTTAAATTAATAATAGAGGCAATGAAATTCCATGTGTCTTTATACACAAATTATGCTTACAGAGAAAGATTATTATTAAAGACTTGTTTTCATTTCTGATTTAAGGTGGTCCTTTGCTGTCCTTAGCACATGACCAGCTAAGGACCAGCTTAAGCCAGCAAAGGACCATGATAAAACAGTTCTAACCAGCATCCCAACTTGAAACATACCAAACCAGCATATGCTTTTTTGTCAACAGGAAAGAGTTCAAAACATTTTTCCATATAGCACATGATTTGTAAAATAATGCTTTTTGGTGTCACAACTAGCTCCATACAGTTGGTGCTTCTGACATAGTAAACTTGCTTGGAAGCACACTCAGTAAACCACTGTACTTGCAATGCAGAGTCCCTCAAAACACCAGTAACTCTAAAAGAGCTCAAGGACTTGTTGAAACAAGCTAAGATGGCATCAGAAAATGTGTTATTTCAATCGCATTAGAGAATTAACCTTTTAGCACCACTCATCAGACATTTCACTTCAAACTGCCATCAACAACAATCAACATAAAGCATCGCCAGATTCATCAATTAGCACCACACACTTTGAAAGTGTTGCAAGACATGCCAATAGCAATTGTATTTGTCAAACCTGACATTTGCAACTTTTGCACAACTGATTAATGTTAAACTGATTGTTCCCTTTCAGTCGGTCACTTTGACGTCACGTCGGTGACTGACGAATAGGAATCTCGCTTCGAGATGCCAGAACAACTCTGCGTGTATAAACACGCCAATGAATTTCATTGGCATACGCTGATTAGGATCAGCTGAACTCAATCGCGGCGCGAGTATAAGTAGGTCAGCTAATCCAGCGTTCATTAGCTTTTCGCTTCAGAGCCGAGCAGTTCATGCGAATGTTCTTGGAGCCATTCTACTCTGCGAAACGACAGAGAAAGGCGGGTGTTACAGCATTGCAGTGACGGTGGTTCCAGTCGAGTGGCGGTAACATTTGTAGTGCACTGCATCTGCATTTGTTTACCGAGTGGCCATCTTCCCTGTTTGCTTTATGTGACAGTTCTGGAGGAGAGAGGGCTAGCCTTGCAGTGACAGTCAGGAACTCTCCTCGGAGAGCACCTCCTGTCGCCCGCACTCCGACACTGTTGGTGTCTCTATTTGGGCAGCCTGATTGACCGAAATTGTGTCAGTTGTCACTTTTGGAGCTTCCCCTGATGATCAGATGTCGGTTACTGCATCAGAAGGAGAGTACGTTTCTGGAAATGAGGCATTCGGTTTTGGTGTTGGAGTCAACTGTATCTGCAGACTTCTACCTCCTGGCAGGGTAACCCGTCGCTCCCCTCCCGGGCCTGTAGCCGTTCGTCGATGACGATGCTCATAAAAGCCTGAGGAGAGGCTGCGTCTTCCGTATACGCTGTGGCATTGTTGCAGGTGCATCAGGCCAAGGCAATGAGAGCTCTGCACGAGGGTGGTCACGATCCAGAGGTTCTTCCGAGCTTGTGCCGCAACAGACCTCTCACTTCATGCAACGAAGGTTGCGACGCGTGCCCAGGGCCTCACAGATGCTTCCACCACAGGATGGGTGCTACGTACAACGGGCATGCAGTCTCAGGGGTTTGGACGGAACCTCATCTGCATTGGCACATCTATTGCCTCGAGTTGCTAGCAGTTCGTCTAGCTCTGGGTCGCTTCAGGGCTGTCCCGTTCTGGTCCGCACGGACAACACTTCGACCATTGTGTACATCAACCATCAAGGTGGTCTACGCTCCCGTCGGATGTCGCAGCTCGCCCGCCACCTCCTTCTATGGAGTCAGAAGCATCTGAGGTCGCTTCGCGCCATTC
>JAUCNO010000082.1:13369660-13391840 GCA_032353835.1 Enteromius viviparus | reverse complement strand
ACAATTTATTATTTAATAAAGCATCGTAAAACAGTTTACGACTTGATCATTTTTACAACACCGGCTATATATATAGCGCTCCCCCCGAGGTGAGTTTTATGACAGGATGTGTCTGGGATGTACAGTCCAGATGTCCAGATGCGCAACAGGTGTCCGGTTTATTGTACATCATTAAGTCATAAAACAATAAAAGGGCCATAAATCAGGTCATAAATACCTTAGTTGACATTCTGTGACTGGCTATTACTACTTCTGTGCTCTCTCTGAGAAAATATTCTAATCTAAAAACTTACACTAAGAGTTATTGTGTAGAACGTCAACTCTTGTAATAATTTATCACTGATCTCACATTGGTTTATTTAAAGCTCTTTTAATCACGTTTTCATTAGTGTCTAATGCCAGCAAGTGGAGTTTGGGAAAAATAAAATAAAACTGTCAATTTTGTTACACTATTGTCAGCATTGTTACTCTACAATGATAACAGAGTTGACGGTAACAGACACCAAATGTACCCGCAATTATAGAATCACACACACACACACACTTTGCCTTGCTACACACACACACACACACACACACACACACACACACACATATATATATATACTGTATACTGTATACATGTTAAGTATTGTTATTTATTTTATTTGCTTTCTCCTTTTCTTATTTGTTATTTCAGCAGTTCACGTCATTACCAGTAAGAGAGAGTTTTTCTTGTGTGTCGTGAGTGAGTTATTGAATCAGTCAAACTGATTAGTTCACAGCTCTCACAACTCTAGAGTCGTAAACCTTTGGCAAATTCAAGAAGCCCCACGTTCCTTAGTTTGAACTTTTACCAGGTTATAAAAACAATAGAAATATGGTAAATTAAGCATTTCAACTACATAATATTATATCTTGTTGAAAACAAGACTCTGTAAATTCATAAGACTACACTGTAATCTCTATTTAATGAGTGTACATGGGCTGTACACCTTTATCGTGGTCCATTATATTAAATGAGTGTAATCCCTATGTCTTCATGAAGAGGGACATGCTTCTTCAGAAGATCAACCAATGAAAGTCTCAAATTCCATTCGCTCATGCTGCAGTCAATCTTTGGCACCACACGCGCTGAAAACATTGATTCATTCACTTAAAAGATTCATTAATAAAACACTTAACTCGACAAAGTCAAATAAAACCGAAATACTGAGACAGAGGTAATATCCTACGAATAGTAATAAGTAATACTGAATCGTTCATTTGTCCTGAACTACATTTACATTGGCAAAATATTACCACTGGATTCTCAATCTATTCAAGAAATTTATTCATGAATTAATCTGAATTAAGACTGAATTACTTATTCATATATGAATTTATTCAATAATACTAGTGTCATAATTCTTTAAGAAAAGCAGCTTAGATGGGTCATTGCCAATATTTTATTTTGGCAGGTTAGATATTAACATGGAGGTAGAGTGGGGGAAAAGCCCCCCTTAAAGGTGCTGCATTTTCTTCTAAAGCCAAAAAATAACATAGTATGTTTGTAGATATTTAGGAAAAAAGTTATGTTTACACAACTGCTTCTGGCCGTTTCAGACAGGTTCCAGGCCAGAATGGCAGTACGCATTTCAGCCACTAGCGAGCAATGTAACATGCTGCACCTTTAACCTTTAATTTTTTTAAATTTAGAAAATAGGCTCATTCTCCAACTTCAAACTTGAGTTTAACAGTTTTTTTATGCATTCAGTTGATCTCTGGGTCTGGAGATAGCAATTTTAGATGTAGCTTAGCATAGATCATTGGATCTTATTAGACCGTTAGCCTCACGCTCAAAACTGAACAAAGAGTTTCTTTATTTTTTTCTATTTAAAACTTGACTCTTCTATAGTTACATCTTGTACTAAGACTGACGGAAAATGAAAAGTTGTGATTTTCTAGGCTAATAGGAACTATACTCTCAAGCCGGCGTGGCTGCAGCAATGATATTATGTAGCGCATAAAAGTAGTCCCAAGCATTTTCAGGCGCTGCATAATAACATTGCGCCTGCTGTAGCCGTGGTACAGAAGCAAAGTTCCTTAAATATTAAACCAGAATGAGAGTAGTTCCTAGTTATATCACAGCTTTTCATTTTTTGTTTGACTTTGTACACATAACTATAGAATTTTAACACATAATTTTAAATAGGAAAAATATGGAAACTCTTTGGTCATTTTTAAGCTTGATGCTAACGGTCTAATCTGATTAGAGTGGCTAAGGCTAAGAGTGCTACCGCCAGACCCGGAGATCAAAGGAATGGATTCTAAAAGAGTAAAACTGAGGAATGAGAAAATAGACAATTTTTTTTAAAAGTAATGTGTTCCTAGAGGATTGTGTCATTTTTTTTTCTCTGTAAAAAAAGTTAAATGTGTCCCTAAAAGTTAATATAGTTTAAAACTATAGTTAATATAGTATAAAAACTGGAGTTGATTTTTAACAAAAAATTGATTTGTACTTAGGAGGGCCCCTAAACCAACAAAGCAATTTGATTTAAACTTTTACAGCAAAATCAGAGTACAGGCAGTTTTAGCTTAAAATGAATAACAATATAATCAGTAATTATAAATGTGAAAATTACAGTAACCTATTTGAAACATTTTGTTGGCTAGCTAACTACTGATGTTAACTTTTAAATATTAAATTAAAATATTCTTTCATCAGTTATAGTACAGTTGATGGAAAATATTGATGTTCAGGACAGAGTAAATACAGTCAATGCTCAGTGATGATGGGGGTGTTTTACCCCACTGACTATAAAAACAATTATTTTAAAAATAATACAAATAAAAAAACAAAAAACATGGTTATTATAGTTTAACCATGGGAACCACAAATTAACTGGAGTTTATGGTATTTGAAGTAAAACTGTGGTAATGGCAATCAATATGCCAAACATGTTTAATTTTCATAACGGAGAGCATTGTATTTCTAACCAACTAAAACAGCATGACTGTCCTCAAAACATACCTAACCTATAAAGAGGAGCAACAGTGAAGCACTATTTGGCTCTTTGGTCTATTTTCACGCTCACCTGATTTTGCCAAGTCCAAGATGTCCCTGGGTCAACATTGTTATTAGCCAATCAGATTTGAAGAAACAGTTTATAGTTTTTGTGAAGTTTAGTCTTTCAATCAGTGTTTGGTGCTTGTACATCAGTGTCAGTCATCTATCACTTCCTCTGATTTTAGGCATTACTCGTGGGTAAGGGTAGGTTTAGGTGTAGAGATATGCTCAGGACTATATTTTTGCATTAAAATGTTGTTCCAGGGTCAACAAAATATGTTGACCTTAGGGACATGTAGTACTTTGGCAAAATCAGGAGGTGCCCATTTTTATTGCTGGAAGTCTACCTTTGACATGTGTGGTTAATATACTGAGGGTAGTATTTATCACTCAAATCTGTTGCATACAAGTGGTGCATATGTGTTATATTAGTATGTCAGTGGACAGCAGCTTGCTCTGGCCAACAGTTAAAGAAGATGTGCTGCCATCTTCTGGTTCTTTGCTATTAATATCTGAAAGAATAAAATGTGTAGTAAATAGTTTTGTACTGACCTCTTTACTTAGCAAATATGAGCATTGTTTTTTGCTGTGTTGGTGAGTGTGTTTATGTTGTAACTGAGATTGCAATCGGATAAGTAAATAAAAGTAAGTAATCTGCTCAAATATAATCTGGAAAAATCACAATTGGCTTTCAGATACTTAAGCATGTCTGGAATTGGTTTATGTTTGTTAAACCCGTTTTACCTCAGTTGAAAGGAATTTTCGATATAATCTATAAAACGCATTACAATTTTTTATTATCATTTGGTTGCAGTTTAACTACAAAGTTGCCCCCCCCCCCCAGTTATACTGAAAGAGGTTCAAGTGTATGAGTTTGTTAATATGAATGTGTAGAGAGCATAATTAAATATTAATCTGCAGAAAGAAAACTAGTTCACCAACACATATATTCAAGAACAGGCCAGGAACATTTACTGCATTCTCCTCCACTTTAGAGAACGCATGCTTTGGGTTAGAAATAATACAGAGAGAAGCAAAGAAATAGAAAAAGGTGCTTTCTAAAAGATCTACACAGATTATGACAGCATATTCACAACACGTTGTCTTTCTAAATAACACATTTGCAATATCATATGGCTTTCAGACCACGCCCACAAGAACAATTTTAGTTTTGGCCAGAAAAATGCTTGTTGAGGATGCTCTTTGCTGTGTCGAGGGCGGCATCAGCGGGTACGGGGATATGAGGAGCGATGCCAGCACCTTCCCAGGAAGGGCCCTGAGCAGTGTCTGAATGGCTGACTGGAACAGACAGAAAGATGTCGCTTTCGCCAACACTGAAGGTCTCTGGGGGGTGACAGCCTCCATGGGTTGTCTCACCAATAATCATTGCACGTCCCAGCCTCTTCATGATAAAAACAAACTCCTCTGCGGCACCAGCGGTCGCAGCACTAGTGAGGACTATCACACTCTTTTTGCTGCCGTATCTCCTCCCTGTACAGAGTAGAAACACACTGTTAGTCAGTTATTTCTAGTGTGTCAGTAGGAAATATCTTTCCAAAAGACTCTGATACGCTTCAAGAAAGCTACCAGCAAAGCTACATTAGTGTTTGTGTAAAAATGCTGTAAAATGAGGATGCTGTCAAAAATAGATTTTCTTTATCAATTAGCTTCTATTTAACTAACAACATTTGCTGTGAGCATCCTCTGCGTTTAAAGCAGTTTTTGTTCTCTCTGCAGTTTCCAGGAGCTTTGCAGGTATCTTTCCGGAAGCGTCTCTGACACACAGTTCTTCTGGATTGAGTCTGTCTCTGTTTGTTGTGTTCCTTCATGTCATTCCAGTCAGACTGATGATGATCAGATCAGATCTCAGACATCTTACTGGATTATTACAATTAAAGGAACATGCCACTTTTTTTAAAATAGAAAAATCTTGGGGTCTGGCAGTAGCACTTTTAAACGTAGCTTAGCATAGACCATTGAATCTGATTAGACCGTTAGCATCACACTTAAAATGACTAAAGAGTTTA
Organism: Enteromius viviparus; assembly: GCA_032353835.1. Taxonomy (NCBI): domain Eukaryota; kingdom Metazoa; phylum Chordata; class Actinopteri; order Cypriniformes; family Cyprinidae; genus Enteromius; species Enteromius viviparus. The sequence continues at coordinate 13,386,785 of JAUCNO010000082.1, read as the reverse complement.
AATATTTTTTCTATTTAAACCTTTTCCAAAAATATTTCCATCAGTCTTAGATCAAGATGTAAATATAGAAAAAGTAAAGTTTTATATACAACAATATGGAAACAGTTTTGAGCGTGATGCTAATGGTCTAATCTGATTCAATGATCTATGCTAAGCTACGGCTAAAAATGTTATCGCCAGACCCGGAGATTGACTGGATCCAAACACGGCAAAACTCAACTCATTAACTCTAGGGGACTTAGAATTTTTTTTTTTTTTTTTTAAGTGGCGTGTTCCTTTAATGGCACAATAAATGTTTGGAAACGTAAACTAATATATTTCCTACTGACACACTACAGCCAAAGATAAAAATAACTGACTTAGTGAAAATACTAGTGTTCTAATCAGTTTGGCCATCAAATATATGAAAAATAGGACACTGCACTTTTGGGCATAGATCAAACAAACTACAGTAAAATGCTAAACATGTAAGTAACAGTAGTGACAAACTGAATGTACCTGTAAGGTGTGTAAGGGTCAGAAGATCTCTTGTGGTGTTGGAGAGTCTGTCGTAAATGTGGTCTAATGCAATCTGCTTGTCCTCCTCAAAGAAGTAAGAGCAAAAGCCAGCAATGGAGGCGGTGGACCCACCAACATTGTTCCTTTAAATATGGATGATCATAACACATTATAGATTAAAACTGTTGGAATATTTGCTTATTAGAGCGACATACACATAACCAATTGAATAAATACCTTAAATCAATGATCAGCATGTCAGTGTCAACCACTTTATTCCAGACGTGCTCCGCAATGATCTGAGCAACATGTTCGAAATCTCCAAACATGTCAAAGCGAAGGTAGCCCACGTTGTTTTCAAAAACTTCAGTGTGGAAGGAAACTTTGATGAGCTCGACGAACATCTCAGGTGAGAGATTCTGGAAATTCAATAAAGTTTTATTCGGAATTTTGCTTCAACAACCGAAAAATAAAAAATAAATCAGCATATGCTGGTAAGGTATGTTTTGAAGCTGGGATGCTGGTTTATGCTGATTCTTTGCTGTTTTATGCTGGTCCTTTGCTGGTTTATGCAGGTTTAAGCCGGTCCTTTGCTGGTTTATGCTGGTTTAAGCCAGTACTTTGCTGATTTATGCTGGTTTAAACTGGTCCTTTGCTGGACCAGCATAAACCAGCAAAGGACCAACTTAAACCAGGATAAACCAACAAAAGATCAGCCAAACCAGCAAAGGACCAACTTCAACCACAAAACATACCTATCCAACATATGCTGTTTTTTTCAGCAGGGCAAGGTATCGTTATATATATGTTGTGTGTAAGACTTACATTTGGAGGAAGCGTGGGGATGTTGCTGGTGGCCTTCAGACACTTGTCTCCTGACAGTTTAAGGAGGTCAGCAGAGAGCTTAGCTTCCAGTTCTTTCTTTGTGGAGATCAGGTGGTATTCCCCACCAGCCGCGATGGCTCCTAGCTTCTCAGCAACATCGTCACCGATGCTCGGAAACGCATAGTTGTCTGTGACCAGTGAGGCTGCTGCCTGAAGCAACTGCGGGATTTCAGCACGGAGTTTAATGATTGCAATGGCAGCATCAAGGGCATCTTCTGCAGCAACTTCAACATCTGGAGCCACTCCGTTGACCTCCCAGCTCTTGCCAGTGACGGGGTTAATAGACTTAGCAACCGGCACCGTCACATAGAAGTCGGTATCACCCACCTTGATTTTGTTAATTTTTATGCTTCCCCCAGCCGTGTTCTCCCCAACGACGGTGGCCCTTTTAAGGTTTTTAAGGCAATATGCAACATCCTCTGCAATCCCGCGAGTATTCTTGCTTGTCAGAATGATTAAGGGTTTGGAGGTGCCATACCTCTTTCCTAACAGCGCCGGCATGGACCACAGCTCTATGGTGACATCGGAGGTGCGATCGTACACAGAATCAATGTGTATAAGAGGCTCAGGATCTGTGTAGTAGGACACGATGTACGGGATTCCAGACAGCTCACCAGTCACTGCGCTCCGCAGGTCAAGAATCATGGCGGACGTTGGGAGGATTTTGTCCCAGATGTACTCCAGCAAAATAGGCCCAACTTTCTGAGCCATCTCCTCTCCGATGATGTGCTGGATCCTCAGGTAGCCAATGTTTCCATCCAGGACCTCGACTTTGACCGTGGCTTTGATCATTTCAGCCAGCTGCTCTGCTGGGATGTCAGGCATAGCTGGGGGTTTTACAGGCATGAAACCTGGCTCGTATGTGACTTTCACTCTGGAGTCAAAAACAGTTTGTTTGACCCCATCAGTCAGAACACTGGCAAGAGATGCAGGATCTGAAATGCTGAGGATCTCTGTGTTACTGCTCGCACCATCAATTGCCTCTTCCATGCCGGCCAGTTTTTCTGGTGAGCAGTAGTTGTCCATCAGAATTTTCGCCATGTCTCCGATAAGTGTTGGAGAGAAATCACAACGAGCCACATTGCTGAAGACCAGCAGCAATGAAAGCAGAAGCATAGCTTGAGCCATTGTGTTCTGATCTGGATCGCTGCTAATATCGGGCAGCTGAACCTCCTTCTCTGAGGAGGTTTGTCAACTGAGTCTGCTTCGACCGTCAGGTTTCTGTTAACACACGCATAAGAAGCTTTTCCTCACAATAAAACCTTAATCTCATTAGCCAAAGTTCTTCAGTTAGACAATAACAAGCTAATTATGTATGTTGCATACACTGCCAGTCAAGAGTTTTTTTTAATAGTAAGATTTATAATGTTTTTTAAAGAAATCTCTTCTGCTCACCAACCCTGCATTTGATCCAAAAATACAGCAACAGCATTAATATAGTGAAATATTTTTACCATTTAAAATAACAGCAAAATACAATGATTTCTGAAGGATCACATAATACTGAAGACAGGAGTATTAATTCTAAATCAGCTTTTACAGGATAAAACTATATTTTTAAATATATTCAAATAGAAAGCACTCATTTTAAATAAATAAAAAATAAATTATAATAAAATAAATATTTCACAATATTACCGCCTCAGCTGTATTTTGGGTCAAATAAATTTGAGTTTTTAAAAAACATTAAAAGTTCTATCGTCCAAAAATTTTTGACTGGCGATGTAGACGAAGTGTAAACGTGTGGCGCTTATATTTAGGCATTTTTTGCACTTTGATAAATGACTGGTATTTCCTGTTTAGTAGTTTTTCAGTAGTTACACCAGAAAAAGCTATGCAAAAAAACATTTACTTATCTCTTGTATTTTATTTTATTCTATTATCATGTCTATTTGTTACATCAGTTGGATTATGCAAACAAGCACGGGACAATTCTCATTTTTATAAATAAATTATAAATTATATAAACATGTCAGACATAACTTTTAAAACAATGATTTCTGTTTTTCATTTTATTTGGATTATTTGATAAATTTCTAATAATGAGGCCTCTAGTACTACTTCCCTGACTTTTTCTTTTGGTGCTTTGCGCTAATAATTTTCTGGGCAACACTTAGTGCGTCACTTGACTGAGCTGCTATATGTGGTTCAACACCAGACACGCTCCATGCTTTTCCAGTGACCGCGCTCAAAACAACTCGGTTGGGAATGGAAGCATATAGGATGCTGTTCCCAATTTGGTACATTCCACTTGAGAGGGCACCTCCGATAGTGGGCTCTCCAATAACCGTGGCCCTTTTCAGGTCTTTCATTGTTCTGGTGAAGGCTTCAGCGGCTGATCCAGTGATGTGACTTGTCAGAATATAGATGTCTTTCTGAGAGCCGTACCTTTTTCCTAGCACTTCAGGAAGGGTCATAACCTTTGTTGCATTTCTTCTGGAGGGAGCAAATATAGTGTAAAGGTGTTTCAAGGGTTGTGGGTCAAAGAAATAGCTGCAAAGTAGTGGAATAGCAGTGGAAAAGCCGCCTGTGTTATATCTCAGATCGATTATGAGCATGTCTGTGTTCACCAGCTTGTTCCACACAACTCTGACGAGCTGGTGACCAATTGCTTGCACTACCTTTATGTCTTCCATCATGTCGAATCGCAGATAGCCAATATTTCCAGGCAGGAGCTCTGCTTTGAACAGGGCATCAATGATGAACCCTGCCTCTTCAGGAGAAGGGATTTTGGGAACATTGTGAAGGGATTCCGGTTCAATTTCACAGTTAAAAATGTGCAGTCTGTGATCCCCCGAGGTCTCTTGGAGATCCGCTGTTAGTTGAGATGCAAGAGATTCATAGTCGACCACTGCACGAAAAAGTCCTTGGGTTAGTTTGGACCATAGCAGTCTACTCGTTTTAGCTGCAACCTCTGCTCCAGTGTAATGTTTTTCCAAGAGCTCTCCAACTTCTTGCACCAAAGCTGGAATATTTTCGTGAAACGCAATGATTTCTTGAGCTCGCTCGACTGCGTCTTCTGCAAGCACGATGGCATCCGGAATGACTCCGCCTCCAAGCCAGCATTCCCCGTGGATATCGATGAAATTTACGATAGGGACGGTGATGCCGAGGCTTGTTTCTTCGACTGGAAAAGTCCTGGAGTGAAGGAGTGTTCCGGAAGTGATTTCGCCCACAACAGTGCCTCGGTGCAAGGACTGCATCAGGTACGCAAACTCCTCTCCAGCTTCAGCGGTGCTGTAGCTCGTTAAAACATAAATGCCCTTTCTGGAGCCATAGGAAGGCCCAGTGATGTTACCGAGGGTGTGAAAATCAACGGTCATGTTCTGAATGCTGTCGTAGATTGAAAAGAGGTGTGTATTTGATGAGGCGGCGAACACGTAGGAAAGCAGAACAGGCAAGGCCTCGGTGGATCCGCCGGTGTTATAACGTAGGTCGATAATCAGGTTTACAGTGTCTTTGACCGGTTGCCAGATCTCCTCTTTGATTCGATCCTCTAGTTCTATCAAAACTGTAGGTGTCAGAAACCTGTCAAAACGCAGATATCCAGTGTTTCCAGATAGAATTTCCAACTTGAAGAATGAATCGCTAAGATTACCAAAAGACTTTTGTTCTTGTGCCTTGTCAGGCAATTCTTGCAAAGTCTTGATATTTAAACGAGGGTCTTCAAAGACAGACTGCAGCTCGTAATTCAGCTTCATTGCCAAATCCTCTTCAGAAATCACTGTGGCAAAATCAGTTTTAGCAAGGTGGTTGAGCAAAGCTGGGACTTTATCTTTGAATGGATAAAATCGTTTAATGATATCTGACACTCTTTGAACCGCTTTCAGGATTGATATCCTTATGGTGATGAGGGATTTGGCTTTGGAGATCCCTTCCTTTGGGTTAATGTTAACAGATGGAGATACCCCGGTCACCTCCCAACTCTGTCCCGTGATGGGGTTCACGGATCTAGCAACAGGGACTGTGATATAAAACCCAGAATCGCCAACCCTTAACTTATCAACCTTAACCGACCCACCAGCCGACCTTTCTCCAACAATAATGGCTCTTTTTAGATATTTTAAGATGTAGGCTACAGCTTCTGCCGCACCAGTAGTGCGCTTGCTGATTAAAACTATCAGCTCTTTACTTTTCCCATATCGTTCACCCAGAAAATTCGGCATGGTCCATAACTGCTTAGTAGTGTTGGTGGGTCGTTCATAGATTGTGTCTATGTGCAAAAGTGGCTCAGAGTCAGAAAAGTACGAAATAATGTACGGCACGCCGGAGATCTCTCCAGCAGTGCTAAAACGAAGATCAAAGATCATTGCAGATGTATTGGCGACCTTCTTCCAGATGTTGTCGTGAAGGAGGCGTCCCAGTTTTGCCGCAGTCTCCTGACCGATAATACGGTCAATCCTCAAGTAACCGATGTTGTTATCCATCAGCTCCAGTTTAACAGTATTCCTGATTAGCCGTATCAGCTGTTCCGTGGGCAGCGACTGAAGTGCGGGTGGCGTGATCGGAGTATAATTAGGCTCATAAGACACGGTCAGTCTGGGGTCATTGAGTGCACCTTGAACGCCGGTGCTCAGTACAGCTGCCAGGGTTTTCCGATCAGAGATGTGTAGGATTTCTCCGCTGCTTATGGCTTGTTGGATCGCCTCCTGCATGCCAACTAGATTCTCTGGGAAGCAGTAGTTTTCGAGCAGAATTTTAGCCATGTCCAGGACAAGCGCAGGCTGAAACGATGCATTGATGAGCAGGACCTGGCAAGCGACTATGACCAGGGCAAAAAGTTTTACAGTCCTTGCCATCTTTTGGAGAAGAGGTCCTTTGTTAAACGGGACTCTGTTTTCTCTACTAGGTTTCTGACAACAGCAGCTGCATAAGAGGCTTTTGCTCTGAATAAACCTTTAATCGCATTATCAGAAGTGCATCAGCAATGCAATCACAGATAAAAATCAATAATTGAAAATGTCGGAGAGGATATCAAATCTCTGACTTTGGTTCACACCCAAATCTCACATACTTCATACTGTATGTCTATATAACATAAACGTGACCCTGGACCACAAAACCAGTCTTAAGTCGCTGGAGTATATTTGTAGCAATAGCCAAAAATACATTGTATGGGTCAAAACGTTTTGAAATCCTTCCACGAAGATATTTTGTCAATTTCTTACTGTAAACATATTAAAACTTCATTTTTGATTAGTAATATGCATTGATAAGATCTTATTTTGGACATCTTTAAATGTGATTTTCTCAGCATTTACATTTTTCTGCACCCTCAGAATCCAGATTTTCATATAATTGTATCTCGGTCAAATATTGCCCTATCCTAACAAATCATACATCAATGGGAAGCTTATTTATTCAGCTTTTAAGGGCATGTATAAATCTATATTTTGGAAAATTAACACTTATGACTGGTTTTGTTGCCAAGGTCACAAATGTCTTTTATTGTTTTATCTACACAATGAAAGTCACTAGTTTGCTTGCCTAGTTGGAGACACTTAATTGCCTGATTATGGTCAGTTTGATTGCACAAATAATACTTAAAATGAGCTAAGCTGGACAATGACGTCTCTGAATGCAATAATGAAATGTCTTTAACTGAAAAGTTAAAGTAAAGTAACTGAGTGTTTAAGTGTTTACATTACAATAACATTTAATTGTAAACATTTGTTAAAACTTGTGTTTCATACATATTTGTAATAACATGAGAGTGATGACTGATGACAGATGACAAATGAATTTAAATTTTTGTGTGAAAGCAAATCATAAGACAAAACGCTTAAGTGCTGTATATTGATTGGAAAGACTGATTTATGTTACACATGCAGTCTCAATGTTTTAAACATTTTAAGCAATGAATCATTTTTTTCCGCAGCCCTGTCATCACTGAAAGAGAAAAATAAGGTCGAGCTTTGATAGGTAACGTCTGGGTCAGGCTAATGACATTATTTCACAGGCAAACACTTTAATCAACACTAAGGTGCACTCGGCTGGCCTCATTACGTGAGACCGTATCACAGATACCTTGCTTACCTTGATCATTTGGTGCTGTAACTGTAATGGATTTGATTGTATAATATTTAATGCATTGCTATTTTTCTGAAATAAGATCATTTATTCAGAGTTTGGCAAAAAAACGTGCATTATTCAAAGGCAGAACAGTCATTGTTGTTTTTAACAATCTGCTTATAGATTTTCTCCCTCCTTTCTTTTCTAGCATTAGTGTGAGTTTAGAGGCCCTGGTCACTTTTACAGGATGAAATTATATAACTCCACATTCACTCAACACTAATTGGAGCTGCACTGTTAATCTTACTTTATCTTTTAATGCTGGGAGCCTTATGCAATTCTATCTGCTGATTCCATGTGGCCAATCAGGGATTGACATTTTCTATTTTTAAGATGGCTGGGGTTTTGTCCAGTGCATCTGATGCGATAAAATATTTTATAGAAACGGTTATAGCTGTCTCTGAGTCGGATGATTTGGCTGTTTTTCTTTTAAAGCAAATGGACAAAACAAGAATTTACCAGAAGTGTCAAATATGATTTTGTTTATTGTTTGAGGATCATGCAACTTAGCAATATATGAATGTCACAAACATAGTATACATTAGTCGGCACTAAATAAAAAAGCTCCACCAGCAGAGAGCGCTCACACGCATCACAGTGAGCCGGCCTACACTAAACAGAGCCCAAACTGAATTGGCTTTCATGCATTTTGTTGATAATAAAATACAACACAATTTACAAAATAATAAAATAATAGTTTGCATGTAAATATATGTGCTAGAAATGCATATGCAAAAACAATGGATTATATACACTTTTCTTTTTGGAAATAAAGAAATAAATTAATAATTGAAAAAAAGATAGTCTTTTGGAAAATGTATGTGAGCACAATAAGTACAGGAAGAGCGAATATATTAATAAGTTATACTCATTGGAGTCACTAGGGGCAGTGTTTTAGTGATCAGTGTTTTCAATCCTGAATATCCTGGGTTTGAACTAGAGAGAATTTGAATTATACAAGCATTTCCCTAAATATTTTTGACCCACAATAGGCCAGTTTAGGGGCATATTTCTGGCAAAATTCTCATGAACAATCCATGTTATTTTTATAAATACTCACAGTTTTGTTGTTTTTTCATCTGCTCACATACACAATTTGTTAACACCTGACAATCAAACACCAGAAGCACACACCACATCTGCAAAACCACACAGTCATTCTCGAAGTGCTTTATTTCGCAGGAGATCTAAGGCTTTTTGCAATTTGTGTGTGCAATTTTTAGATTTGGGTTCTGAAAAAAAAAAAAAACTTTATTAGATTAAAGTTTATCAAATGACCCTTTTTAAAATGCTTGAGAACTGTTCTCATAGATGTGGAAATGAAATAAACCCTGTATATATATACTACCTTCACAGCAACTTTCCTGAGCAGGTTTGATCTTTTAAGCATATTTATAGCAGTCTACCTGAACTTATGGCACAAGCATTTAGAGCCGCTGCTCTGTCGCCCTCTTGAGGTTTCTTGTAATAATTATAATATGCATGTATTAAAGCTGCTTTGCAATGATATGCATCGTGAAAAGCGCTATACAAATACATTTGAATTGAACTTGAAAACAAGTTTTGAGTAAAGATTTAAATTCTGAAATATAGTGAGTATGGTAGAGAATCCCAAAGTTTGGTGCAGTAACACTAAATGATCTGCCCCCCATTGAAGAGAGGCGGAGGGACGTAGTGAGCGGGTCGGGGTGTAGGGGACAAGCATGGTGCAAAGATAAGAGGGAGCCATTTAAGGATTTTAAAACAAGGAGGAGAATTTTGAATTGAATACAGTAGGTGACTGGGAGCCACTGGAGATCATACAAGATTGGGGTTATACGAGCAGAACGTTTGGGATGAGTGAGTATTCTAGCCGCAGAGTTTTGTATGTTGTGTAATCTGGAGATGGAGCTAGCAGGTAGACCAATGAAAAGGGCCTTACAGAAATCAATGCATGCTGAGACGAGTGAGAGTTTCAGCATCTTTGGTACTGATGAAGGGATGCAGTTGGGCAATACAACGTAAATTGAAGAATCAGGAATTAGTGACAGATTTAATGTGAGACTGAAAGGAGAGTCTGGAGTCGAAGATTACATCTACATTTTTGGCAGAAGTAGATGTTTTAATGTGAAAGACTGCAATCTCACAGGTTAAAATTGGTAGAAATGTGTACACGCAATAATATGTTAATGTTAATGCTTGGCCAAGCGTGTGTGCCTAGCATTACCTGTGGAGAGTATGTTTCTGTGTTTAAAAGTAAAACTGAAATCTTTAGGAGAGAATAAAATATAATAAAAATATAATACAATTACACAAGAACATCACTTAAGGGAGCTTGTGAGCGTCACACAGAGAATTGTGTGTTGTGTTGTGTAAAATGAAGAAGCTGTGAATTAGTGTGTGGTTTTGCATTTGGTTTGGTGTGTTTCTGCTGTTTGAGTCTCAGCTATTCGAAACCGTGAGGATTTAGTGTACAAGCAGCTGAAAGGACTGTAATTCAAGTGATGAAGGATTTTAACAGTAATCAGTGTCGAGCGCTACTGTAAGCTTAAATTAAAATAGTCAAGCTGAAAACATTCATTAGAAATTTAGAAAAGTGATCAAATGCAGTCAGTTTCAAAGTAACTGAAATAGCACACTGTTTATTACATTTTAAAGGATCACTTCCTCACTCTCCAGTAGCTCCAAACCTGTAAGAATTTCTTTGTTCCGCCGGACATGAAGGAAGATACTTTGAAGACAGTTTGTCACCAGGCTGTTTTGGGTCACTATTGTATAGAAGCCTGCCACTGAATAAATAAAAAAAAAGGTTATTGCGATGACTCCAACCTGTCCTCCAACTAATACGTCCCTATAGGTCATTAGTACAATAGCGCTGAAATACGACACATCAGAGCGTATACTACAATTGCGCCTCTCTCAGCAACAGGACATTAGCATTTTAATATTTTGTACTATTTTATCTCCCATGTGACTCAGATTGTAGAGAGATGCGTTATGTGACGAGATGTGATCCTGAGACCCTGTAAATCATAGTTTTGCAGGTTTAGGGGTGGTTAGTGTGGTCATTCGTACAAATCACACACGGTAAAATATGTTTTAACTACCGTAAGATTGGTGTAAAAACTACACACTGTATTTAAAAACAAAATATTTTCTCAGAGTTGCAATTCTGAGAACAGATCAGTCTTTTTCTGCTCACAATCAATAACTCAGAACTGCGACTTCAGATTTCCCAATTCTGACATGATAGCTTCCGTACTATTGACTTCCATTGTGGAAACACTGTGAATGGTGACCAGAACAGCCTAACCTTCTTCAAAATACCTTCAACAAGAAATTCATACAGGTTTCGACTCGAGGGTGAGTTAATGATGACAGACTTTTTGGGTGAACTATCCCTTTAAATAATCTGTAATGTTTTATACACATGCCCAGATAAGCAGGCAAAACTACCTACATCCACACTTAGCTACTTTCATCTCCTCGTAGAGGTGTCGCACCGTAATGACACCCTTTTCTTGATACATCACTGCTATTGGATCCAGCTTGGTCGGGACGCAACACGCCATGTTGGCTTTCTTAGGATTGCTCAGGTTAACCAGAGTCTGGATGATAGCGTGTTTGGAGGGGGTGACATCATCTGTGAGAGGAAAATAACACACGCCTTTACACTCGTAAGCATCATACTCAGGCGGTGCCACGATCCATTTGTCCCATCCGATGTCCTTGAAGTTGACCTTCAGAGAAGTTCTCCGACAGTAATTGTTTATGGCTTTCCTCTTTCTCCGGAGGTGATGGTTTCCGTCCAAAAACACATCTTTCTCATGAAGAACCATCTCTTTGACCTCTTTCAGCGACTCTCCCTTTCTGTTCCCAAGATCATTGGAGAAAACGATTAGGACCGCCGAGCTGTTGCGCTCTAAAGCCAGGCTCACGTCCAGGGCTTCGCAGTCTTGTTGGATCTCCACCTGGAGTTCTCCAGCTCCTCGTCCAGATTCCTGCCAGCTCCTCACAGCCCAGCTCACATCGAAAGCCTCCCAGGAGTTTCTGCTCTCTCTCACGTCTCTCCCGTCCAGAAGATTTAATATGTTTGCGCTCTGCTCGTACTCTACATCATAGACGTTGATGGAAGCGAACAGACCAGCGCAGGTGGCTTTACTTCGCTCCCAGAGAGTGAAGAGCCTGAGCTGGACCGATGTGATCTCTTCATGATTTGGGATGGAAACGTTGAATAGCAGCCTGTGTTGTGTTTTGTTGCCCTGTCTGATGGAATAAATGACATCTGCAGAAAACATGAGCTAGAGATTAATAAACCTTTTCACTAGAAACACATCCAACATAAACGTTTCTGTAACTTTATATTGGATGTGATTAATCATGTGAAAGCACTAGTTCATATATTAAATATATATGATATACTTTAAATGATTATAAATACATACATGTAAATATTGCTTTAAATTTTACTTGTTTTTCCCCCAAAAATGTACAATGTTTTCTGTTTAAGATTTCTTTACTCATTTAATATGCTTTCTTACTCTTTTATTTATATATATATATATATTTATTTATTTTATTTATAGCTTTTGACATTTTATTTTCCAAAAACGTATTTAAAACCTGTTTAATGTGCTTTTTTAATAATGCCTTTTAATGTGCTCTCTATGGACATGAAATCCCTTTCGTGATTGTTTAGTTTCTTTTAAGCAGACATCTTGCTGTCTTTGACTCGTAAACTATTTTTTAGGATACGATTAATCGTGATTATTCATTTGTCAGCAGTACTTTTCACTAATCCTCATTATTGGTATGGAAATGAATGCCTCAGAGATCGTTATGTACTCACCCTGTATGACGAAGCTTCGGATCACATCCGACCGAGGGATGGAAGTCTTGTCAGAAGCATATTTATTATAGAGCTCGATCATGAACTGAGGAGGCTGAACCTTTCGGTGTTCTTGTGGCACGCCTGATAAATTCAGCTTCCTCAAGAAATCTTCCTTCATAAAGCCCAGATAGCTCTCCAAGTCGTTCTCGTCCTCGAGGTTTCGCTCTTCTTCCTGAATGAACATCGCCTCTTCCAAACTGGCAATTTCTCCTAAAGATTTCCCCTTGCAAAGGCCAACCGTTGTAGCAAAATTGATGGATGCCAGGAGGAACAAATACCGCAAGCCCTGCATCTTGGTTTAGTTCCTAAGATGGAAAGGTGACGTCCCGCTCACTTTGGTTCGTGGACGATCTTTTAAAAATCGGGGTTCCTCGAGTCAACCTCAGGTTCACTCCCATGCCCCACACTCTCTGGAAACCAAAATAGTAGCATAACTATTCTTATCTTTGACATTGATGTCGTATTTATCTCGAGGAAGCTTGGAGTTAACGAGGGTTCTGTAAACACTCTGAAAACTAATGAGCGAGATTTAACAACCCTTATTTACAAGGTCAGGCTTCAGGCTGTTCTGTTTGAGATGCTTCAACTAATCAGCCTCAGCTATGATAAATATTAACATTATAGATTCCAGTGCTTCCTTTAGTTTTTATTCACCCGCTAAAATTCAAAAGCTGGAGTCTGGTTGTGCAAGGGTTAACGAGCTGAACTTTGCTCTGTTGTTGCAAACAAGCTGCATTCCTAATACAACTCATTAGGTCTTTATTCACAAAAAAAATCCTCCAGGATTTCAGAAAAAACAACAACCAAACAAACAAACAAACAAACAAGGGTGAGGAAATGTTTGCATAAAAATCTGTAAACAATACAGTTTGAAGAAAATAAATACTATAACATGATGACATGTAATTGCTAAAGTATCACAAATCTTTGACACAACCTTTGTTATTTTAAAACAGACTCTAAGAGAATATTAATCCGTAATGTAACTGCTTTTCTACAGAGATGGCAAATCTGTTCTAATCTACAAGGCCAATACAAGGGGAACTTGAATCTGTCACAAAGCACTAGATGGCAGCATCATGCTGAGTTTCTTCTCACAAATGTTTCTAGATGCCAGGGCCTGTATTCACAAACCATCTCAAGACCAAAAGCAGTGTCTAACTTGCTGATCTACGAGAAAATCAGTCCTAAATTTAGGACTCCTACATTTTTGCTCTAAAAGTATTTCACAAAGCATTTTAGCACTAAAACAAGCTCCTAAATGTGTCCTGAAGAGGACTTCTAAGTCACTAAAACCAACTCATATCTGTACTAAAATGTCTGTTGTCAGCAATCTGTCATTGAAACTGAAGTGACTTGTGGCCAGGTATGGTGACCCATACTAGGAATTTGTGCTATATGTGCTCTGCATTTAACCCATCCAACATGCACACACACACACACACACACACACACACCCTGAGCAGTGGGGCTCCTGGGGAGCAGTTGGGGAACGGTGCTCAAGGGTCTGAAGGTGGAAAGAGAGCTGGTTATTCACGAACCCCGCCCACAATCCCTGCCGGACCTGGAACTCGAACCCACGACCTTTGGGTTACACCTCCCTATCCTTTAGGCCCGACTGTCCCCTCTGAAGTAACATTTGACGATAAAGAGCTAAAAAATGTATCAGGGTTTGGAGGTTATATTTTCAAATTGATTATATCCTTTTTTATTAACCAGTTAGTTAAGAAGTAACAATCTGTTTATTTTAGCTACATTTAAATAAACAAATTTAGTTGAATTTAAACTGAATTTATTTAAATGTAGCTAAAATAAATTGAGTGCAACCACTTAAATTAAAAATATTTTTCAGTGTCATTTTTTATGTTTACATGTCTTACTATCAGCCATTCTTATTCTCCTCTAATTAAAATGTTTTATTTATACATATTCACTTTTTTAAGAAGCATACAGCATGACAATTAACTACATATTAATATATATTATATTGTAGTACACTTAGCCTGCATTTTAAAATCTTTATATTTTAAAATGCAACATAAAATTGATTTGCAACATTTCTATGAACAAATCTCTGACAGAGACCCCTCCCCCTCTCCTATCAGCCAATCACTGTGCACAGTAAGTCTGCATGCTGACGAGGTCAACCCCGCCCTTACTCTTAACTTAAGACTTCTCTCTACTCCTAAGTAACAGCAGCTTTGTGTATAGGTCTTAAGAGAAAACTACTTAGCGGTAATGTAAAATGTTTTGTGAATACGGGCCCTGGTGTTACACCCTAGGTTGAAACCTTTATGGTAACACTTTACAAAAATGTTTCATTTGTTAACATTAGTTAACTACTTTATTAGTAACTGACTAAAGTGTTATTAAACTTTCTCAATAAGATTTCAAATTTAAACTCTATGAGCTGACAAATAATGAACTACCACATTTTTATTAACAAGGATATATTAACAAAATATAGTTCAATGCATTAACAAATGGAGCCTTACTGCAAAGTGTTACGGGATTTATTTACAGAAATGCATTATCAAAACAAAAACTCTGCTTACTATATGTTACAATGAGGTTTATATACAGTTCATTCAAAAAGAAAGCAGAAAGAGGATACGATGTTTGTGTGCAAAGATCCGATATTATCTGAGGTTGAGGTCTTATTTGCAGAGATAACAGTTTGTTTGTGTCATACGTGCTTCCGCTGATTTGCTGTGTTTATTAATGTCGTTAGTTAGTTATCGACAGGCGCAGGTCTCCACAGACATGCTGGGATAGACCTTCACCACCATGTTCCTGCTGGAGTCCAGGAAGAGCACGGCCAGAGAGCTCATGTTGTCCGGGACACAGCAGGGCTCTGGGACTCCTGGGACGATCCCCACGGCTCGCACTATACTCTGGATGGTGGCGTGATTGGACGGACGAACAACCTGCATTTAAAGAAGTAAATGTTGCCTGTCAACAACCTTCTAAAGTGGTGCTATTATAGATTTCTGAAAATGATCTTTCATGCGGTGTTTAACACAGCTCTAAGTGAGTGAAAACCTCCTGCAGAGTTTGACATCTGTGTGCAGCGTGTTTGAAGTTAAAGAGATGAATCTGAATCACTGAAACAAGTTGTTTTTAAGACGAATCCCATGTACTGGCCCGCTTGAAATAAAAATGCAAACTAATTTTTGGCCACAAAGTCCCGCTTTTGGAGAGTTCAAATATCTATTTCCCTGGTAACGACTGCAAATAAAGCAGCACTGCTCTCACAATAAAATATTACAACAATATTGTGTCTGTGTCTTTATTTTTTTCCCCTGTTCTTTTAAAATGTTATCGTTATCATCTCTGGTGAGAATTAATTGGTAGTCCCATATGGAGAACTATAATACATAAAATATGCATATATGTTTGCTAGCGCATTCAAGTCCTCCTGGGAATTTGGTATGTACAAGTGGGGAAGGTGTAATTAAACATCAGGTGCATTCAAGTCCCTTTGGTCAGAGAAAGAAGGATGATAAAATCAACAATATTAATAACTCTACTTTCCAAACCTGATAAACAAAACAAAAGCTTTTTTATGTTTTATTACATTTTTGCCAGTTTAGTTCATGGAATTTTTATTATTTTTTTAATTGTCATTGTTCACTAAAATGGCATTTTTGTACATGCAATTTATTTGTTATTGGAAATTGGTACATATATATATATATATACATACACGCACACACACTCAAACACACGCACACACACACAGATACAACTTTGTGATTACTTTTGACGTCACTTGTTTTTGACATTAATTTTAAATAGGGTAATCTTGTACTATACTGATATAAAAATAAGTAAATATAAATTCCACTAATTGTAATTAACAAGGTGAAGTTACATTACATTAACAGTGTTGTGTTTGACAGACAAAATACTTCAGAAGAAAGTTATTTTAAGAGAGTTATTTTTTTATTTTTATTTTTATTTAATTAGCACTTAGATAACAGATTATGTGTAATAATCTATAACATATGATGATATTTACATTTCTTTTTAAGAAATTTACCATAAATGCAGGTACTATATTCATTGCATCTGACATGTATTTCACTGAACTGCCTCCAATGATCCAACATGACTTAAACATGCCATGTTCTATTAGTTATTATATGGGCTATATTTGGCTCTTATTACATTGGGCTATGCACATTATTCTGATTGGTCAATTACATTATTTGGGGAAACCCAATGTACTGTAAACACGCTCTAGATGGACACGCATGACCGTTGCACTAACATCTTTTGCAGTATCTCGCAAGTAAGCACTGAACTGTCAATTTCAACTTTTACAGTCAGCACCACTCATCAGTGTTAGCTCCAAAACAGCGGACCAATCAGAAGACCCCAGAGGCGGGGCAAGCAATGTAAGTTGACCAACGTTTTATTTGACTGCAACATAGTAAGGAGGAGCAAAAAACAAAACAAACAAAAAAAAACACTCCTGAGTATTGCATCTTGCATTTGTAGGTGTTCTGTGTGAACGGCCTATTAGGACCTGATCCCATTGGCTCAAAGAGCTTTTAATGGACACTCTCTTTAACAAAAAATGTTACAATATCACCTTATGATATACATCATCTGAACTATATTGTGCTCATCACTGCATAAAGATTTTGGATTAGCCTGATAGCTTCCCTTATAAAAAAAATTAACCGTGGTTCCCTTTCGACATTTCACTCGTACTGCGTCTGATAAGACGCTATGGGAAAACTCCTTTTTTCCCCTTAACTGAAGCCTATTTTAAAAACGCAGTGATACTGCACG
>JAUCNO010000082.1:13337396-13350438 GCA_032353835.1 Enteromius viviparus | reverse complement strand
TGTGTATCAGTGTGTTATGTGTAAGCCAGAGTAAAGAGATGTGTCTTTAATCTAGATTTAAACTGACAGAGTGTGCCGGCCTCCCGAACAGTATTAGGTAGATTGTTCCAGAGTTTGGGGCTAAATAAGAAAAAGATCTGCCTCCCGCAGTTGATTTTGATATTCTTGGTATTACCAAACGAGTTTTGAGAACGCAGTGGGTTGGGTTTTGGTTTTACTGCAACTATGGTTATACTAATAGTAAAACATTTCTTTTGTGTTGTGATGTTTTCTTCATTTGCTGGTGCTTTTTCTTCTTTCTACTTTTCTACTTACATGTGTTTTTTTTTACTTACAAGTTGCAGTGTGTTAAGCTCTATCAGCCAATGTGCCTTTAGCATTTCATTTATGTGATAAGACAAAGAGAAAAGGGGATATTTTGGAGAATCAGAAATGGTCTGATTGTCTAACAACTAGGCCACAGAAACAGCTGGTCAACGGCCTTATTTAAGCCATTAAGCTCATTTTCTTATTTAGAAACTGGTGTCGCATTTGACAGAATTAGATTTAAGAACATGCACGGCATTCCAGTTGTCTGCATTCTTATTAACCACACTGCAAGCGTCTTCAGCTTTTTCTGCTTGCACATGAAGTATTGTTTATTTCTCTATTCATTGCTCCTGCAGAAATGGGCTTATTTTCGGAACACTTGCTCATGCTTGACCGAACTGGGGAGGGACAAAAGCTCTATTGAGTCATATGGTTCAAAAAAGGAGCCAGATACAGAATGTCCAGTGGTTTACTGAAGGCTTCTGTCACTGTACAGGATGCCAAAAGTCATCTGTCCTCACAGATGCATGAATAGAGATGCATGTTTCAATAGAACAGCTGCATCAATTGACATATTAATTATTTCATTGCATGACAACAGCGCATTTAGATATGAAAAGAAGCAGTGAATATATGAAAGTGCATGGCATTTCAAGTCAGCAGCATTTTTTTTTCTGTCTTGGCAATATGAATGTTCACACTGTGACAAAGAGTCCTACAAAACATGTCCCTACAGCATCGTCGAACCCACAAACACGGTCAGTATTCCCTGCTTTTTCTGTTCTACTGTGCATTTAAATCTGCACCACATCCTCCCTCACATGGCAGAGATGCTCAACGGTTCTCCTCACAAACACTGTCAGTGGAAAATGTGATCATGTTTTAGGAAACTAAGTTTTGAGCTTTAGTGGTAAGGCTTGATTTTGGGACGACTTTACTAGGATATCTCATTGGTTTCCTGGAGCACAAATTCTCATTTAACTGAGTTATAGTTATGTTTATGTATGTTTATTCATCAACTGGAGTATGAAATCATTCCCTACAAAGTAGTTTAGGTTTAGACATAATGTAGTAAGGTTTAGACATAATGATATTATGTGGCTTCTTGCACATTTTCTGACATTTTAAATGTGAAAAGTCCAGTAAGTGGCACTAAAAGCATGTTTAGTTTTATATGAAACAGAATTTATCAACATTATGCTGGTTATACTGTACATATAGCAGAATTTCAGAAATAAAACATCCAGTGACTGGTGCTAGAAGGTAAACCTACACTAAATAAGTAGCTAGTAGTAACTAGCATAAACCAAAAAATAGTAGCTACTAACAAAAGCAAAAATACGTGTCATTTTATCTTTTTTTTTATAAGATTAAGATTTAAGATAAGACAGGACTCATGTTTCACAGGACTTAAGGCCCTGATATACTCAGAACAAAATTGAAGAATTAACTGAAATGACACCATTTCGAACGAAATCAGTATGAAACAAAGTTTGTTTAATCCTGCTCCGACCCCCGCTGAAGAAACAGATGCCCAACCGGCGGCCCGTCGTCAAGTTGGCCGCGGATGAGGGGCGCCGCCTGCTGCTCAGGGACCGACCTATAACACCCGGAGAAGCGGGGAGCATTCCTGATACAGGCAGCCTGGAGGTGATGAGGACAACTCTTTGGGCGACGTCGATGGCATCTCCGTCCCCACTCTCGGAGGAGGGCCGGGAGTTTCTGGGTATACGCAAAGAATGCAGACCCAGGGCACTGCTTCTCCAGCGCGGGATCCAAGGAGGCAGACTCACAGTCCCTGCCCCTGTCCCCCTTCAGGCTGGCCCACTGCTGGTACGGTGGTCAATGTCTCTTGATTCCCCAGCGACTCGGCGGGAAGCCCGCATAGCGCTTCACAGCCCCTCGTGGTGGTTGATACGGACGGTACGCGTCAGCTATGCGATTCAGTTTGCCAGGCACCCACACCGCAGCATTCGCTAAACTCAGTCTGTCCAAACAGCGATGCTGCTGTTCTCGTGCTGAGGTTATTGTTATATCCATAATATTATCGATAAATTGTATTTTTTATTCCACATGTAAAAATTAGTGTTATCCATGTGCTCCGCCCTCCACCATTTGCTTCAGCACCACTGAAAGCAACTCTCTCGCCCGCCTTCTTGGTCCGCAGAGGGTTGGGGAGGTTGCGTGCCGATCCTCTGCTGACGAACTGGAAAAAAACTGTCTCCCCAGTTAGCGGGGGATCTCCGCATAATGCGGCCTCAGAGTTGTGGCCCGTCCTATGGGTGTTCTCATATGTAACATCGAAGTAATTCGACTGAAAGGGTAACACCTAGGTTACGACCGTAACCCACGTTCCCAGAAGGATGGAAATGTTACACTTACTCCGCCACGTCTCTGATGATGCGCTGATACCGGCTACGGCTCTAAAGTGAAAAGCTGCATGTGCACTGTGCTCGTGCCCTCTTCTACTCACACAGTGATTGAGTGCACCGGAGCACAATCCGGTGTTCATTGGCCTTTAGTAAAAGGCTCATAGGCACTTTAGTAGTGTTCATTTCAACTGGTAATGGCAGTGGATAGATCAATATATTTTATGAACAGTTCACCCAAAAAGTAATAATATTTGTAACCAAGCTGATTTGACTTCCATTGACTTCCATAGTCTATGGTGACCAAAAATCAGACTGGTTACAAACTTCCTTCAAATGATCTTTCTTTGTGTTCACCAGAACAAAGAAATTCATGGTTAAGTAAATGAAGATTTTTATTGGGTAAACTATTCCTTTAATGTTGGATTTTGGTTATACAACCTACAATAACAAAATATCAATATCAGCTGACGTTGGTATTGGACATCAATTTAACATTGACAATAGACATTGAACTAACATTACATTTTGGTCACACAACATTGCAACCGAAATTTTACCAAATATCACAATCTTGTGTGCCTGCTAGGCTAAAAATAAACGGTAATTATGAAATGTTTGCTAAAAGTGAATTTTGCATATGTTTGGCAGTGCGCTCACATGTATCAGATCTCAAAGTTAACACACATGGACTTAAAGCCACAAACACATAATTTTGCTTTGGCGATGTCTATAAGCAGGCCAGGCGACGCCCTCCCACAGTGAGCTCCGATGGCCCTTTTTTGGGAAACTCTGATCTAGTAGTCGAGTCCCTGACCTAATTTTTCCTCTTATTCTGGCTGCTTTGCTGCAAAGCTCTTCATACATACAGCATGGGCTTATTTTGTCTTGGATCCAGAGAGCGACAGCCTCTCCATCCTCTGTGCTGTCTGTACAGTAAGTTAGTAAAGGAAAACTGCACTCTGCAGCCAGTGTCAATAGCACTTGGCTGTTCCTAAGCCAGTGTTCACTTTGTTCTCAACTCGACTCTGACCGCTAAAGGACAGATATATAATGCATAACTATTAGATCACATTTCCACTTGTTTTTAATGGAAAATCTAACACATACAACACTGAATTAGTTTCTCGACATCTGCCGCTTACGCAAAGAGTATTTTGTCAGATGTATCTATCCTTGAGACAACTTAAGAGTCTAGATGAGCGAAACTCTCAACAAACAGTCACTCATAACAAGGGTCAGAAATGAGCTTTTCCTTATTCCACTGTTGCCTTTTCATGCATTATTAAATCAAGATTTTACACTGGTTATGTTAATAGCATGAAACGTCAATAACATTGGTAAGGTTACAGTATATTGCTGCATAAAAATAAATCCTGGCAGCATGAAAAGATAAGTTTTATGCCTTAATCAACACAAACTTCAAGGACGTAGTTTTGTTTATATTAATACACTTAAATACCTTTAAAAAAAATATACATTTAGAGCCTTTTCTACACCTCCAAAATTGAAGATCCCATGAAATGGCATAAAAAGAACCATGGTCTTTCATATGTGGGTGTATTATTGTATTATTGTGGCGCATATGAAGGAACCTTCTTTTACACGTTGCTTTTAGTTTACTTCACAGCTATGAGCTATTTTTCACTCGGCCAGGCTCATTGGACAGAAATGCTTGTGCAAATGAACATGAAAAAAACACTAAACCCAAACCTAAACCTAACCAACAATGTTAGCAGAAACAAACATGCTGTAAACATGGAGCAATTATGCTATTTTATCTGGCTTCTACAAGTCTTTAAACTCTTTTATTGGGACTCTGAGTTATACCTGAATGCTTTTCATCACAAGTGCAATAGTGATACTGGGTGTGCTATCGAGCACTCGGGTACAGTATGAGTCCCAATAAAAGAGCTCAAAGACTTGTAGAAGCCAGATAAAATAACCTAATTGCTCCATTTTACTACATCAGAAAAGCATATGCATAAGCATAAACAACATATGGAACTGATTGTAACATCAAAAAGCATTAGTTTACAAACTATGCACTGTGCTAAAACATAACATAGTGTTGTGGAGGGAAGTACACAAATTTAAGCTTTTATTCCAACTTGGTCTTATAAAAATATGTACCTCTGTGCACTTTTTAACGTGACTTAATGCAAGTTTGGCCACAGCTTCAAAGAGAAATGTGCTAAAACACAGTTTCAACACAGTTTCAATAATGAACCCCAGTACATTTTTATTACGTTGATATAGGTACATATTGCGGCAGTGGAGAATTGAAATATCCATGGACTGTTGCTAAAAGTTAATGCTCTATCATGCTGGAAATATGCCCTACACCAAATCCAACCCTAAACCCACCCGATAGTGTTAACAAATGCAGAACTGATTTTGTGTCTCTCTAAAAAGAACATTTATGCCAATAGTCCAGGAAGAATTATACACATTGTTCTATTTTAGTTTTTGTCAGAGGCACATATTTCCAATGAGCCTATCTTGAGTTTAAGTGGCATTTTTGTTTATTTTGGTAACAGTTTTTCTCCAATCCCCCTCTAATTTCAGCATATGAACAAACCTCGGAGCTGCGTGGAGGCCGAGCCGTTGGTGAGCGCTTTCCATCGTTCCTGATGCTTCTTGAACTCTTGGACCCTGCAGCTGTAAAGACCCCTGTCCTGTTCACTGACGTTCATGATGAGGAGGTTGTATATTTTGCCCTGTTTCACCACTGTCAGTTTCATCTTGGGCTTGTTGAAGCTCTTGGTGTAGTTTCCGTAGAACTTGGCTTTCTGCATGTTCACCCGCGCCACCAGCAGCTCCTCTCCTCTCGACTCTGGCTGAAACATCCATCGCACCACAGGCAGACTCGCTGACCGCCGCCGCTGGCTCACCTGACAGGTCAAGGTGATGTTTTCCCCCTCGCCCACCACAGTGAACGGAGATGGACTGACTGTGACGTTGATAGCTGAGCACAGATCTGGAATCAGACAAAACAAAGTGCATAATTATTTTATTTTAAGGCAATGCACCATTTTAAGCAATAATTTACCCAAAAATTACAATAAGCTAATATTAGCAGGTCACTTGAGACGTAGATAAGTTTGTTTCTTCATTGATTTGGAGAAATGTAGTATTCTATCACTTGTTCAACAATGGATGCTCTGCAGTGAATGGGTGCCGTCAGAATGAAAGCTGATAAAAACCTAATTCACATCACTCCAGTCCATCAGTTAACATCATAAAAAAACAAAAGCCACATGTTTGTAAGAAATAAATTCATCAAGAGATTTTTAACTCCAAACCGTTGCTTTCAGTCCATAATCGAAAATAGTGCTTTCCTCAGTGAAAAAGTGGTCTGGTTTGAATCAGGAGAGAAATCAAGCAGCGTTTACAAGAAAGAACAGCTCTAATCAAATATGCTGGTTGATTTTGATGAATGGAGATGGGGTTTTTTCACTGAAGGACGTATTTATTTACAGTAGCTTTAAAGTTTGAAATGTGTTGATGGATTAGTTTGATCTTTTGTCTTCTCCAGATGTTAACTGATGGAGTGGTGTGGATTATTGTGATGTTTTTATCAGCTGTTTAGACTCTCATTCTTACGGCACCCATTCACTGCAGAGTGATCGATTACTACTTTTCTCCAGATCTGATGAATAATCAAGCATCTTGGATGATCTGAATTTTAATTTTTGGTAGAACTATTGCTTTAATAGAGCCACAAAATGTAAGAAAAATGAATTCTAATTGGATAAAAAATGATTAAACACAAGTCATTTCTTATTCAGTGTCCCAGTTGTGCAAGCCAGCAATTTGTCTGCAGACTTTAAAGAGAATAAAGTGGTACACGCTGGGAAATTAAAAGTAAGAGTCTTTCCAGACCCTTCTGCTGCTGTTTAATGAGGCTATTTGACAGGCCATCTGGAGAACATTATATGGGTGGATCTCAAACAGACGTCCCCACAAATCGTCCGGCTCTGTATTGCATTAAAATTGTATATATAAATTATAAAACATATATTTTATAGACATTCAGAAGAGCATATCAGCATTTTAGAATGATTTCTAAAGTCTGACATTTCTAATAATGCTGAACAATCATATTTTTTTTACAATAAATTCACATAAAAAGGGTTATTTCAAATTGTATTATTATTTAACAATATTTCTGTTTATACTTTACACATTTTCGATCAAATTAATGCAGCCTTGGTGAGAAGAACTGAACAGTAATCTTAAGTATTCCAAACATTTTTGGGCAGTTTTTGACATAAAAATACCTACATAAACGTTATATGAAAGTAGAATATATATATGTGTGTGTATGCCAACATTTAAATACATAGTAATAAATCATGCATATAAAGTTATAAATGCTGTGGAGCAAAATCTAAACCCACAAAATCTACCACAATCACAATTTTCCATTGGCTGTGATTTTAAATTTTTTTTTTTGTAATTTTTTTAAAGAAAGAAAGTCTATCTGTTAGTATGTGGTGTTTTTTATAAACTCAAAGTGACCACATGTTTATATATATATATATATATACACACACACACATAGGATTTAAGTTACATATGCTAACAAAGGAGGAGTCAGAAACCACAACATACACACTCAGAGAGAAAAAAGTGAATCACCAGCAAAAAATACAAACAACTAAAAGAGAAATTCCATACAGCTTGAACTTATATCCAGACTTATCTGATGCTGGACAATAACTTGAGTTTTATTTTTAAACTCACAGAATCAACAGGTGAAAAAAAGCATGCATTTAAAAAAGACATTGACATGCTGAGATTTTCTAGCTCTCCTGAACAGCATTATAGCTGATGATAACTTCAGACAGACCACACTTACTTCTGAAGAGGAGATTAGTCAGGAGAGCTGTTAGCACTGCAGAGATCTTCATTCTCCAGGCTCACGGGCTCCATGCAACTCCAGTTCAATCTCTTCACAAAAAGTCCTCCACTCTTTTTCCTCTCCTTCTCCTCTGTGTAACCCGAGACAGGACACACTGTTTTTACTTAGTCTCTTCCTTCTCTCCTCCCCCTTATAAAGAGCTACACACTACACTCTACGAAGTAGATCTCATGCCCTGCTTAGGAAGATACAAATCTACTTTTTCTCCAATCTAGTCCGAGAATATATGTTATAAATAAGGAGGTATGTGCATTATAGAACATAATACTTTTCTTTAGCAATTTATTTAAAGTGATGATAAATACGATAAATAAGGATTCCCATTCATTAAAGAAAGATGAAAAAAAAAAAATATCAGCAAATCAGAATATTGGAATTATTTCTGAAGGATCGTGTGACGAGTAATGATGCAAAAAAAAAAAAAAAAAAAAATCCTCAGTTTGTAAAAGTTGTAATTTGGCTCAGAAATGGTCAGATAGTGAAGATTAGCAGTGTTTATTCGGTGTGTTAACAGGTTCAGTCAGTGGGTTGTAGTTGATCTGTCTGCAGGGTCCAGCAGAGTACATATGTTTACAGTATCATTCTGGTTCTGGAGACTGATCGACGACAGTTTTTCAGCTGAAACAGTGGGAATAGATGTGAAACAACAGGAAAGAACTGACTGCCCTCGTCTGGATAAAGGCTAGTATTGCACGATACAAGCTTGAGAACAGCTGAAGCCTGAGCGTTTCAAATAGAGAATGAAAATAAACTCAATAAATACATTAAAAAAAAAAAAAAAGACAGATTCTGTGGATAAAACATGGGAGGGATGTGCATTTTAATACAAATAAATGACTCTAAATGTTCTCAAAGCTGTTATTTTTTTTATTTACTTACAAATAACAAATAAACAGTCATGTCTGATCACACATGCATAAATTTGATTGTCACAGATTAATAAATGAAGTAAAATCTAAATGTAAAGACAAGCTGGCTTTGATCACAAACTATTTCTCTGTTACAGTTATTGTAAATATATTTTACTCACATTATGGCTCAAAAAGGAATCATATCAATGGCACTGATCTGATAAATGTACAGTTATTTGTATAAAATATAAAATGATGTAAAAGTTTGTACTAAATCCTCCTCAGAAGACCCCATTCCATTCCCTCCTGCTCTCCACATCAGTGATCCCTTCAAATAAAAGTGTCATGACATTCACTTTCAGACCAAACTCTGGCACCCATCACAGGGATGTGAAAGTATCATTTATGTATAAAAATATCCTTACCGTGTTGATGCTCTCCTTAGTGATGCATCTTTAGAAATATTAAAGCATTAACAACGATAATATGTATATATATATGTTAGTTGGGAATGTTAATGTTTTGATCAGGTGTGTATGAAAAGGCTTGCCTGATCTCTCCTGTTCAATGTCTAACGCCTGCTTTCTGATGATGTGGAGTTTGATGAGCAGAAAGCAGATGGAAAGGAAAAGGCCAATTCCAGCTCCTATGACAGCATACTTGATTTCTGTGACTCAGGAAAGAAACATGATGTGAACAGGACTGTTATCAGCTCTGAAGGGCTTCTGTAGGGTTTGGATGGTGTGTTTGTACCTGGTTCCTCACTGGAAGAGTCTTGAGCCTTCACCTGCTCCACCAACAAACACTCTGTAAGATAGCAGTCAGATATGCTTTTTCAAAACACTGCAGAACAGGACTCTGATTTAGTTGATCCTTTTCAATAAGATTTCAAAAATCAGTTAACTGACAAAAAAAAAAAATGCATATTTTGGGCTAATGCATAAAAAAGCTGGATAGAAATGCCACATAAATGCCTAATGTAATATATATATATATGAATTAATTTTTTGTTAAGTTTCCATTTCATAAACTACAATGAAAAAACTTTTACTGAGTAAATTCCTTGATGCACATTAAAAAAATGTGAATGTGAACAAATGTGAATTTGTCTTAAAGTATGTGACTGGATAACTGGATCTCATCTTAGTGTTTTTTTGCCATTCTGAAAAGCCTGGCCAAAAATCGTCATCAAAATGATTTGGTATAATCACCTCCAGAAGTGATTAACATATATGTTCACAAACATGGTCTGCCAGATGGAAAAGAAACGGTTCTTATTTGGCAAAAGTGTTAGTCAACTTTCTAATTTTGCGCATAAGTTAAAGAGGCAACTTTGGATTGAAACATAGCTATTGATCAGTTTTTTAACTAATGTCAAAGATAGAAATTGTGTAATTTATTGCTCATTTTTTATTAATAGTTATTAATGGGACTAATATGTGTCTCTGAAGCAGTCATCGGCAGCACAGGTATATTTGTAGAATAGACAACAACATTGTATGAGTCAGAATTATGAATTCAAAAGTCATTAGGACATTAATATCATTTTGTAATTTTTTTTTACCATAAATGTATATTTTTGAACAACTTTTAAGATGTCTCTCTCTCTCTCATTGCACCCTCAGATTCCAGATTTTCTAATAGTTGCATCTCTGTCAAATATTGTCCTATCCAAAAAAAACTAGACATCAGTGGAAAACTTTCTCCTTTTGATGTACAATTTCTTGTTGCTGGCTTTGTTTCTTCCTTGTCGGTGCTCTTTAATGTGATTCTTGAGTCTTTGGACTCTTACAAAAAAGACCAGTGTTGCAAAACAAGATCATCTGTCTTAAATAATAAAACATGTAACAATGTAATTGCTCTCTGGTAAGAAATAAAACACATTGTGAATATCAGGATAAAGAGTGTAAGATAAAAAGTTTATAATTTTATTCAGCTATTATAAATCCACAAATGACTTTGTGGGGTTTTCTTATTCAAATATAGCCCTAAAACCTCTCAGTCTTCTGTAGAATGTAGATCTGTTTAGTCAGATACAGTAGGCCTGCTTTTAGCTTCATAATATCTAGTTAAATCAGAGTCTTTGATCAGCTTCCTGGAAGTGCTTAGAGTTGAGATCTGAATGAGATTATATCTGTGATCACTTCCTCTTAACAGATTAACCCTGACACCTGGAAATGACTAAAAAATGCAGCAGAAACACAATTGTACATATTTGTACTGTTTGTCAGATTTGTCCACACATTCATCTATAACCCATCCTACATTAAATGCACACACCGATGCTAGTAGAATATGTGCTGATCAAGTAGTTTATCCATCAAAAGTAATTGATTTATTTGATATTCTTGGTAAAAACACACTCTTGCATGCACACTTTATTACATAATTGATCATTATCATTTAATCTTTGATTTAGCTTTCTAAAAAGAATCATTTTACTGTATTTATTGATGTCAGCTTCAAATACCAATAAAAACATTAATTTGAGTAGCTTCTATAAAAAATAAAAAAGACTTACCGATGGTGAAGACAAAGCAGAAGACAGAGCAGAATCTAGCATGTTCAGACATTCTTAGGTCTTTTCATGTCTGTCTCTGACATTTGATGCTTTGTGCAAGTGTGCTGTTTTCACAAACTCAACCATTTCCTGAACACTCACCAGATGATTTCTAGATAAGATGAGCTGATGATAATGTGTGCAGCTCTTCAGTGTCATGTACATTAAGAGATATTTGATACTAAAAGGCAGCATGTTAGTGAAATGTTAGCCGCAGCACAATAATAGGCCATTCTGAAGGATCTTGAGGTCATTAAGTGTTGGTGATTCGGTTCATTCAGGGAATGAGATTGTTCCAGCAGTTACTTGAGACGGACATGCATTGCATGCGTCTGAGAACTGTTGCACCAATTTGTTTTGACACTAGAGCTCAGTAACTTGGTTATTTGATATCAGAACATCTGTGTTATTGCATACATAGACCGCCGAATCACCAGATCTGACCGCGACACATGTCTGGGGTCTGTAAAATTTAGAAATTAGTACTTTTCTTCACCAAGGCAACATTAAATAACTCAAATGCAACATTTATAATTCTACAAAAGATTTTTGTTGCGGTGGAGACTTTCGACAAGCAGTTCTCTACCGCCCAGAAGCAGACAGAGGCCATCCGTCACATCCTGCCACGACGCCCAGCTGCTGCCTCCATCCGGGTGCCGTCGACACCGCCACAGTCTGCTCGTCGCAGAAAAATCTGAACTTTAGTAAAAATTTGCACCGCGTTAACCAATCAGCAGCTTGCTCTAGTCGTGACGTGATTAGCAAGTGGAGGCAGAGTTCCGAAACTATGGAGGACAAAATCATTGTCGCTGCATGTCGAGGAGCTATACACCAGGAATAAACAGGACATAAATACTAGATTCATTAAACCAAAGTTTGCATATTAGATAAACTCAAAACGAATTTTACCTCATGTCTAACAGACACTGGAACTCGAACCCTCGAATGACAGGAATTTGTGTCTGCTGTGAAGCGATGCGTGAATGAAGCAAGTAAACTCAAAATGTTCACGTGTGATTCATTTATAGCGCAAGTCTGGTGTGAAAGTAACATAATTTGCGCGAATCTTGACTTAACATAATCACTTGCACTTAACGCTTCATTCTCGTCTGGTGTGAACGCATCATAATGCTTTGTTCACAGACTTGACTTGCGCAAATAAATTTCGCTATTCACGCATAGGTTCATTCGCGCATGAAATTTGATTCACAGCAAATCTCTCCAATCTCTGTAGTGGTTAGACATGAGGTAAAATTCCTTTTGAGTATATCTAATAGGCAAACTTTGGTTTAATGAATCTAGAATTTATTTATTTTTTATTCCTGTTTATATTAATGTACGAAGATGTGTCGTAAAATTTCTCCACATACAGTGATGATGATTTTGTCCTCCATAGTTTCAGAATTCTGCCTCCGTTTGCTAGCAATCACGTCACTACAAGAGCAAGCTCCTGATTGGTTAACGCGGCGCGAATTTTCACCAAAGTTCAGATTTTTCAATTTGAGCAATTTGAGCGAGATGCTCAATTCGCACTGGGTTATTCACTGCGTAAATCACGCCGCAGCGTGTCTGATCGCATCTTTGCATTGACTTAACATGTAAATCACTCGCGCTTAATGCTTCATTCACGCCTGGTGTGAACGCACCATAAGAATGTTTTTATATATACAGGAATATATATAGCCAGACATGCCTTGCTATGTTTAATACCATTTAAGATTTAAATTAACAACATTTCTTGTCGAGTTCTTCCTCATCATTGCCACAAAGTTACATCTTAATACTTAAAATAACTTAATGCTTAACGATTAAAATTATACAAACTCTCTGCTTGAATGGAATGTTTAAATTTGAACAGGATTATTAATTTAAGAGGATAAAAGAGCCATTTAAGATGCACTGAAAAAAGACAAATTGAAGACAAATAAGATGATTAGATTATGTTTTACAACAGGGACGTGCACAGGGGGGTTGCTCAGGTTGCCCTGGCAACTGCCCATATGCCCTTTTCGACTCAAGTTGCCCT
>JAUCNO010000082.1:13316971-13331551 GCA_032353835.1 Enteromius viviparus | reverse complement strand
TATCTCACCCACCTTTCATGTGTCTTTGTTGAAGCCCGCTGATGCTCCGGAAGGACAGAGGGGCCTAGAGGAGGTCCATAACCCAACTTTCATGCATTAAACACATGCTTTTACAATAACAATAACAATAACATACAGCATTAGCATCTTCAGCAATGCACAATAATAATCAGTTTATTATAAGCACATACTGCAGTTACGTCATCTGCTTCTTTAAATATTGAGTGAATTCTGATTGGCTATCAGTATTTTTTTCATTCACCAGCTGGAAAAAGTATTTCCGTAAGGGGTTCCAACAATCTTGTTCTAATGGGTTGCAAGCGTTATGTCTGTTATGTGCACTTCCATATTCTCATTTATTTAGAATGATAAATCTGTATAATTACAGTTCATGTTCTTATGCTTTTATTTTCCAAATGCTTTGAAAAGCACTATGAATATTGCTGAGCCTCTGGCCTGTATAGCGCAGAAACAGGTGCTGCTTCGACATGTGACAGATAAGCTGAGATATGAAAGGTGTGCCAGAAAGAAAGACAGTCCATTACTGTATGAAATACAGGCAGCTTCAAATAGAGACACTTAAATAACTCTCTATCATTCTGTGTAGGTGTGAAGAGCAATGTCAAATAAATAAAATTACATAATGAAGGGTTGAAACAAAGAGGCCATGTTAGGATACAAATGCCTTTTATGGTAGAAATCTTTCTCCAACTTCCAGGAACTTCAAGTTTCTACTTAGTGAATTAAAAAAAAAATCCTTTTTCATCTATTTTTTTAAATAGGTGATGATATTTTTCCATATTCAAAATATTTTGCGCTGAACTATTCCTTTTGCATATCATAGTTTCAAACACTACATGGTTTTACTTTATATTTACTATAGCGCTATCAAACGATTAATCACCATTATTCATATTCAAATCAAAAGTTTTTGTTCACATATGTGCTACCTGGTCTCATGGCATAGATGCGTCTTGATGCTCTTTTAAGTGAGACATGAAATACGTACCAACAAGTACATATTACTGCAGTTTCCATAAAAACTGAACACTAGAGGCAGTACAACTTTGACAATTTTTATTTCTTTTCACACAACTGACTTCAAAACAATATTAATATGCTGGGATATGTGAAAACTGCTGCTTTTGAACATTAGTATTACACATATCCTGCTTCATATGGATGTCTTTACATAGACAGCAGGTTTCCTCAAGGAGTACAGAGATGTACTTGAGAGACGAGAAGCTCTGGTTCAATCCTGTGTAACTACGCTTCAACAAAACACTTCAAATCTGTGCAAAAGAAAGTAGAAAGGTTGCATTAGGTTGCACTGAACTCAGTGTAGGGCATATTTCCAACATGATAGAGCATTAACTTTTAGTAAATAGTTACTTTTAGTAATCCCAGATAATTCAATTCTGAACTGCCACAATACTATATCAGCTCAGTTTAAATATGCCAGGGCTCGCGTATTGAACCTGTGTTCCAGCGCCACTTAGTAGACATTTCTCTTTGAAACTGCAGCGAAACATGCCATACAGTACGTAAAAACACTGTTTATGAAACCAAATTGTAAATGTGTGTACTGTGTATATTTATTAATTATATACAGATACACATGCATACTATTTATATTTGCATAATAAATATACACAGTATGCACACATATATTATACAAGTTTGGATGCGATTAATCATAACTAGTTGTTTGACAGCAGTATTATTTACTAATATTGACTGAGTTTGTTTTCATGTTTTTATTTAATGCCCACATTGGCATACAAATGGTATAATTTGTTTGTGTTTCTATCACCACTTTGACCAACTTTTAGTTTAAAAACAAAACAAACAAACACTTAAGCATGAATGTTTTCCTCTTTCAGTCTGACCGGCTGGAAGCAGAAATACTAGAAAGACACAAACAGGATCTGCTTAACAACTGTGCTGGTAATCAGACTCCATTAGCCACTCATTCTACACTTTGAGCTTGGTGACACTGCGGTGGGTGATGCAATGTGCAATATTTGCCTCCCCTGTTTGTGAAACAAATGACTACTACTCAGCCCAGCCATCACACAACAACATCCCATGTGTCCAGTGTGGTCGTGTTCATGTGAAATCCTGTAGTTTCTATAGGATGTGAGCGGTATAGACAGCTATGGTACTCAAGCTACTGCTACCAAAATAGCAGATGACCATTTGCATTTCATCTGTCGCACACTCGACACCAAAGCGTCGCTCAGATATTTGTGCTTCCCGTGTTACAGCTCTGGCCTTGCCGGCAACTATTTCAGTGGGGTGTGTTCGGTTCCTTCTCCTTCAGTCTTTTCAAGCGCTTACTTGAACATGGATTTATACCATGAGCTTCAGGCTGTGTTCAGCAAAGAGCATTTGTATAGTGTTCTTATATGGAGTAATGGGAAAGTCTGACTTTACTTGGGGGCTTGTGTGAAATTTACCTTTAAGGATTTGTCTGTGTTTTTTATCCAAGGGTGAACTACAGAACTTCATAAAAAGGTAAGGAATAAACTTTGATTGGCTTTTAATCTCTTAGTGTCAAATATAAAATTAATGTTGCTCAACACCTGCTTAGGCAATTAAAGCTGCTTAAAAGGTTCTTCACAGCAATGCCATAGAAGAACCATTTTTGGTTCAACAATGGAATTTTAAAAGGTTTAAGAAAGAGAAATATCACTTTCTTACCTTTTTAATAATCTGAACCTTCTATAACCACAAAGAACCTTTTGTGAAACAGAAAGGTTCTTCAGTTGTTAAAGGAACCATATAGACAAAAAGGTTCTTCTATGGCATTATGAACAATATTTTCCTTTAATAATAAAAAGCTAAGACCTGTTGAGAGCAGCTGCTCTTTGACATTTTCATAATTTTATGATGAACAGCCTGTTACTTTGAAGAAGTTTCCTTGAGTGCTTTATCGCTGTACTGTAGATCTTTATTTCACATAAATAAAAAAACAGATGTGGGGAAATTACCCTGACTGCAAGTTGATACGGAATTATGAGTGGTGGAAAAATGTTGTGCTGTCCAAATCGTCTTGGCCACTTAGTGCATGCCTTTAAATGCTCTCAAATATACTGTACCTCAAGATTTGTCCTGGGTCGGCATTTGAGCTCCTTGAGTTATACAAACATGTCTAATAATGAAATACTTTTTAAGGCACATTCCTATTCCGTGACAGGGAGAAGCAGTGATGAGTGCTGGTTAACAGATTTACTGTAGGTCAGAGGATAAATATGGGTTAATGAGTTATGCCCAGATCAAACACACAGTGCAGCAGCTGCAATGAAACAACTGAATGATGACTAATCTGTGTTCTCTGTAGTGCAAATAATGCTGGAAAAATGTTGGATAGCTAGTTTAAGGAAGATTAACAATGTTGACATTTTAGGGTGTTTAGATCTGTTGAGTAAGACACACTGAAAAGAATTAAGAATCTATTTGTTTTTCCCAAATTACTTCCAAGGGTTACGCAGGTGGCCTGCGTATGTGAAAGGGCAGAGAGACATCTGCCTTCTTCTAAAAATAGTTAGTGTTTGGCGTGGCGTATGTTTCTTTACTGTACTTAGTCACAGGCAGGATTACCAACCACCACTGAGGTCACAACAATAAACTGTTTCATCTTAAATATAACATGTAGGCATTTTAAAGTATGAGTTCCAAAACTGATGATTTTGTCATTTCTTTTTTTTTTGCAGGGAAATCACAATGTAATCTCCAATATGCGATCTTGACAATGCAAGAAGTGTCAATTCTGCATCAGACTGAAGGAATTGAGAATACGCGTTCATCATGAGCAACCAAGAGAAGCGTCACAAGACAAGCATGCAGCACCTCCGCTATCTTGATAGCTTTATGGATGAAATAGACCGTGAGGTCATGAGCCTGACGGATCGGGCTTTTAAGAGTCTGTGCATTGGAGATGAAGCAATCTATAATGACTCAGAGTTTTCTCCTTCTCTAGTCAGCTGTCACAAACCAGTGGTGGAGGACATCTCAAAAAAGAGCTCATGTTCTGCTATCAAAAAACTTCATTCTCACCCTCTCAATGGAGCTAATGATCCATTGAGTAGGCTGAATAAGTCTTCCAAAAACTCATCGCTTCTTGCAGCGTTTGCAGCCAAAAAGAATGGTGAGATCAACAAGGTGACAAACGGTGATTCATGGGACAAATCTGCTCTACTCAGCATCCAAAGGGAGCTCTCAGAGTTTTCTTCAGATTATCACAGTTTAACAGCGGAACATCTCTCCCAAGCCAAAAATCACCTCAAATCAGATGAAAAAGGGCCTGCTAAGAAATCAAGCAAGGTTGCTTCGAATCCCCCAGGGAAATCTTCTAAAAGTAAACAAAGCAAACTGAGAAAACTGAATTGCATAAACTTTTTTCTCCACAGCGAGTTCAGCCCGTTTTTGTCATGGAGGGATTTTAATCACTTCTCCATCGGGCAAGAGCACATTTCGGAGATCGTGTTGAGCAACAGGCAACCGGAATGGTATGACTCGCCTCTTTACAAAGAATTAACTGCAGCACATGGACGCTTAAAACTAAGCGTTCCCCCATCAGAAGTTGAAAAGTGTCCAAAACAAAGTGAGACTCATCCACTTAAACCACAACTTGCTTCTGTACAACCAACAGCCCCTAAGGTACCCCCAAAACCAGAGAAAGAGTCCGGGCACATCCAGCAAAATATTCCTACAAAAGTTCCTTCGCTTGTTGCTGAACAGAGATGTAGTTCAGAAAAAGTGGAAGGTTGCGTTCCCTGGCGAAAAAGCCGAAGTAGGGCAAAAAGTGTTGCTCCTGTGGGGCACTCCATCAACTCACCGTCCTGTGAAAGGACAAATGCTGGAGAAGGGAGTGCACAGGCATTTAAAAAAGATGTCAAGACAATAGAGGACCAGACCTCCGCTAGTTCAACTCCTTTCAGTATTTCACAACTGTTGACACCAGTGATACACTCCAGACATGGGACAGGGACTTCAGAGATACTGCAAACTGTGCTCTCGCCCACTGCCCTGGAGATCCCAGCGCTCACTGAGCGAGATCTGCATACGTCGCCTGAGATTAAGAGAGAGGGGTACAAATCCATAGCATCAAGCTTGTTGTTCAATCTCAAGGACAACAGAAAACGGGTTAAGGCCATGTACAGTCCACCTAAGTTTAAAGGTTTGGATGCAATGAATCAAAGCAAAGAATCAAAAGATATGCTTGAAATACCAGAGAATTCAGAAGCTAAAACAATTTCACCTGCTCATCTCAAAACCATTACATCTCTGACTAGCCCCTCCTTGGAAACTGCAGATGCTCAAACCGGCTCTCCTGCGAATGGTGGGATGCCAGATGACTATTTGGGACTTAGTCTGCTTCAATCTGGAAAATTAAAATCAAACAGGAGTCCTGCACCGAACAAGGCAAAATACCCATCATTGCAACTTTACCGAAAAACTAGTCCTGAGGAGATCAGAGAAAATGCACAAGCTGTGGTTGACACCAGTTCTCAGGTTTTCTCAGAAAAAGCCAGCAAAGATCATGATGCAAAGCATAATTATCCAAACAAATTTTTGAAAGGTGTAGAGACGCAAAACAAAAATGATACCTTAGACGCAACGCTTGATGGCAAAAAGCCCATTCAAGGTTTAAATAGTGAAAGAACTATTAAAAACAAATCTGGTAAAGTTCAGAGTGTAAGTTTAACAAAACTGGAAGAACAAGCTGTTAGTGATGGTACAGATCAAATTAAGGACAGGTTGAAAACTACAGGTACAGTCAGCACACACAAAAGCCCTTTTAAAGAAAAAGAACCCAGCTTGAAGGAGGCAGGAACAAAGCATGCATTTTCTGCACAACAGAACAACTACATCAAAAGTCAGAGATTCGTGACTACAGATGATGAGAAAGACCATGATGATAGTCATAATGTGGAAAAACGGCCGATGGATATAAAAGATAAACATGTTAATGATGAGTTGTCCATGCATTCCAAAAATCCCAAGATAAAAGAGATAAGACACGAGGAGCATAACGAAGGAATACGTCAAAATAAAGGAATAGTTCAGACAACAGTGGATGGACCACTATTGAAAGAAAATGTGAGTGTAAGTGGAGAGGCTAACAAAGCTAAAGAACATAACAGTAATAAATCAAAGAATGGTTTGGAAACTCAAACAGAGCAGAAAGTAAAAGAAGGAACTTTCTCAGCGAAAGGAAACACTTCTGCAAAGAGAGCACTGTTTGCATCAATAGAGCCATTGCAAAATAAGACAACTGCACCCTTAAAGAGAGATAATGTTGTTATAGATAAGTACGACTTAGCCAAAATGGCTTTAGAAGAGGTTATTGCTGAACGAGAGCAAAAAAAGTTGAAAAACAATGCACTTGGCTGTGAAAAACCTCAAGGTGATCTAGAGTTACCCACCTGTGTAGAGGACCAACTACCAAGCATGTGTATGTTGAATGAAAGGGGGACAAGTAAAAAAGATGGCACAGGTCAGAATACTGTATCTGCTTTTAAAGCTAATTGGCAGACTGTGCAAACAAAGTCAGAAGACATGGCCAAACATGGTAAAAGTCATGTGCCTGAGGTAAAATTAGCCAGGCCCTGTAAGCAGGAAGTATCTAATGGGCAGTGCCAGCTTGTAGAACCTATAAAATATAATGAGAGAGACAGATTGTGCCTAGACCCTCAAGAAAGCGACATACGTAATATCAGCAAGGGTGATAAAATACGCCAAAAGAAAGAGTTAATGAATAAACATAAAAGTCATGCAATGAGAATGGAAAGAAGGGATATTTGTACCATGGGACAGTATGAGGAAGAGTTGGGTGTTGACAATAGGGGTAGTTCCAATAAACCTGAGATACCCCCAAGAAGAGGAAGAAGTAATTCGCATAGTAATGACAGAGCAGGTGAAAAGACAGAAGGTAATTTGGATTTTAAAAGAGAAGGTGACACTACAGGCAAAACTGAGATAAGTAAAAGTTTAGAAATAAGCAACGTTCAGTCAAGTCAAACAAAGAATCAAGGCCCAGTGAGAGGAAATGTGTCCGCTCTGAAAGAGAAGTATGACAAAGACATTAGGGTGAATCGCAATGATGCTCAGAAAGGCCTGACTGCTGAGGATACATGTTCTGAAAAGTCTATGAAAGAGAAACTTGATGAAAAGACTCCAAAAGACAAAATTAATTGCACATTTGTTTCACCGAAACTCACAGTCAGTGATGCTGAAAGTGGCGCTTGTGTCATTATCCACAATGATATGGATTCAGAGAGTGGAAGAATGCCCAACAGCTCTGCAAAAGATTTGGAAAGAGGCGAGGAACAATGTAGGAAACCCAGTACCACCCAAGATGTCCAAAAGGCTTTAGGTGATCTCCCAAACAACATAAATGAAGGAAAGCAAGACAAGGCACAAAAGAATGAGAAGGAAGAAGGTGCTGACAAGCAGAACAAATCCAAAAGTTCGAATGTGAAAGACTTCTTAAGTGGACTTCTTGGACTTTCAAGCTCAGAAAGGGTGAAAACGGTAGACAAACTTGAGGAGGAACTCTCCGAAACATTGTCCTCAGAGTCTTTTAAATCTGACAAAGTCAGAAAGGATAGTATCACAGTATATGACATCCTTGGACAGTCTCATTCTGTATCCTTGTTTAATGGTAAACAAAGACATCACAGCAGTCACTCTTCAAACTCAAGTGAACTCTCTTTACTGCATGAACCTGAACAGGGGGCACGAGCAGCACAGTTGCTAGGAAAAGTAGAACTCTGCAAAATAAATGAAAAAGTAGGTGAAAATGTACATTTCCAGAAGCCCTCAATAGGTTCTTGGTCATCAGGCAACCATGAAAGTGAGTCAGATGTCTCTGACAGGGTTGTTTCTCCACCGAGTGATGTAGACACACGGGGATGGGTGCGCAGCTTGATTGAGTCAGCTAGGAGCTTAACACAAATACCACACAGTCATTCGTCCTCCAAGGAACAACTGGACAACTGCTTGCATAGATCTGAGAAAGATGAGGAAGATCAAGACCTCTCCAAAGGTGATTCTCAAGTTGAGATACAAGCTGGATCAGTCAAGCCAAACCAACCAGCAATGCAGTTCTTGTCCCTTCCGGCAACTCACCTGGTCACAGTCAAGGATGGAAAGCTGTCGGCTGGAAGTGCCTCTGTGTCCGAGGAGGAGGAGCGACGCTCTGCTGTGAGCACTTTATCTGAGGGAATTGATGGCTATGAAACAAGTGGAGGGGATACGATGGAGGAGAACATCTTTTGCAATGCCCCAACAGAGGATGCAGAGGGATCAAAGGAACCCAGCGAGAGATCTGCGTCAGCCTGCAGCGGAAACGATGCTCAGGGTCAGAACAAACCTCCTGTTGTACCTCCAAAAACCGAAAGGGCTCTACGCCGAGCCATGAGGCTCACCACACGGAGGATTCAAAAAGCTGAAGCTAAAAGCAAATCTGAGCGTAAAGGCAGGAGCAGTGACAAAAGCGTCGTTTACAAGGCTGAGAGGAGGCATCACAGCACGGATAAAGTGCATGAGAGATCAGAGCACAGGTCGCTTAGCAGTGACAGAATCAGCGATAAGCAAAGCCAGCATCTCGATGAAACACTTGAGCACAAAGCTCAGAGAAACGAGAAGCATGCTAGATGCCATAGTGGTCGCAAGAGCCAAACCGTAGAAGAGAACGATCCTAGTAAAAAAATGCCATATGCAACCAAAGATACTGGTGACTCAAAAACCTATCCCGGTAAGAAACAAATAGAAGGCACATCAAACCATGGGGAACATTTAGAGAATGGCCAAATAAGTAATGACAGTGACAGACTGGGTCGAAGCAACGAGAAACACTTGCCCAAGAAACTGGAACATAGGACTCAAAGTCTAGATCGATTTTTACGTTATAAGCAGGAAAACTTATCAAGCACCAATAGGAAAACTGGTGTTGAAGTTCATTCAACTGAAGGATCACAATACTCCACTCAAAAAGGATTAGGTTTGTGCCACAACGGCATTGAACATTCTTATGCACCTGCCACTAATCTTGTTACGCAGTCCTTCCCCATCACCCAGAGGAAGCTTTTACAGGACCCTGACTCTGGAGAATTCTTTCTGGTGGATATGCCTGTACAGGTCAAAACGAAAACTTTCTTCGACCCAGAAACAAAAAGTTACGTGCAACTTCCAGTGCAATCTCCTGAAGCTGCTGTGCGACAAGCTCCAACACTGGAGGTGGTGAACGCACCACCACTTATGCTGTATCATGGCTTTGTTCCAGTGCCCCTCCCATCACAGAAATCTGTTGTCAGGACCGGAGGATCCATGATTCCTCCCGATGACCTGGACAACTTTGAACCTAGCAGGAAACAGATGCAGGAGACCTTTTATAAAATGCATTATGAAGAGGTAAATCCTTACTCTGAGCCTGTGTATATATCACAAGAACATACACCCGAAGAGGAAATTGATAGCGTGAGATGAAAACATCCAGACCGAGTTGGTCCAGAGTATGAATGTGACTGAAATCAGGGATTTGTGTTGTTTGTTTTCAGTCTGGTGTGCCATAGGGAAGTGTTTCGAATCTAGTATGTATGCTGCTCTTTGTTTATAGAGCACAAGGCGTGGATTGTAAATGTTTAATTCTTATTAAAGTAGGGCCTAGTTCTCTTCCTGTTAAAAGCACTTGTCTATTTGTAACAGATTTGAATTGAAAGTAGTTTCGCTTTCAGAAAAATCTGAAGATTATTTTGATACATCTTGTATTTGAGTTTGGAAAGTATTTAGTCCAGAGTAGAAAATTATTGTACAAATGAACAGATCAAAATAGATGTTTTATATGCTTAAATTTGAAAAATGCTGATTGCATTCTGGGTGCATTTTGGAATGAATTAGTATATTTAAATGGATTGTTGCTTCAGAAAAGAACCATTCCAATAAAAGCATCATCAATGAGCAATTGTTCAATTTCGTTTTGTTGTTTTCACCTGTTAGCTGAAAATACAGTTCTGCAGATGAATATATTTCAAGCACAAGCACTGGTACAGAGTTCCACTGACCTGGAGAACCTTGAAAAATGACTCACTTTCGCTCAATGTATTAATGTAATAGGCTACTTAGGTGATTTCATTCAGCTTTTGCTGTGTTTGTCTCTACCAGACTACATCCTGCTTAGCTATTTCAATGCCACTCTGCCTCCCCCTAGTGCTGAACAGGAGTTCTGCAAGTGCCTATTATGACCTGCTAAAGCAACTGCAGAGTTGAGTTGCAACGAGTCATACATTTTTAGATGTTTAGGTAGTATCATTTTCACAAACTAAATGAACACTGACTCATCAGGGTCAAGCTTGATTGACTTTATGCATATCTTTCTAGGGAGGACTTACCTTTACATAACAAAATGTTGAATTGTGAAATTGGCATGATAAAACATAAATAAAAAAAAGGGTGGAGCTTCAGTATAAAACATCTCCCACTTAAAGGAATTATATAGAAGCTTTTTTTTATTTGGTTGCATGAAACATCTTTAATTTGGTTCAGACATACAAATACCCATACAAATATAAACTAATGTTAATGCCACACTCATAAAAATAAAGGTGCTTACAAGGTTCTCCAACGCAATGCTGTAGAAGAAGCATTTTTAGTTACACAAAGAACCATCTCTTTATACCTTTTCATATTCTAGAGAATCTACAAAAGAAGCTTTTGTGAAACCGAAAGATTCTTCCGATGTTACCAATTTTTGGAACCATTTAGGAAAAAAAAAAATAAATAAATCTTCTATGGCATCATGAAGCACCTTCATTTTAAGAGTGTATCTAAATGTACTTTTGAAATGGCATGAATTCACATCTTGTCATTCTGTATTTTAATGGCAGCCACAACTGCCAGCAACCATGTCATCGTACTGTTTCAGGACAACATTTTCCTCGTCGTCGAAGTACAGGAGACTGATGGGGTGAAGCGAATCTGGAACACAGCAAGGTCTCCCCGCCTCCTGCGATAGTTTCAATGCATTCATGATGGATCTCACAGTAGCGTGATTTGTGGCCCGTAGACCTTCACCCAGCGGAAACGGACAGGAGCCTGCACAACTATAAGCATTATAACCTCTGGGAGATATGATCCACCCTGACCAGCCGATTTTAGAGAAGTCTACGTAGAGGTTTGTTCTCCGGCAAGTAGAGGTTAATGCACTCACACTTCTGCGGGTGCGCTTTGTTGACTTCACTAAACGTGCTATAGGCTCCAGGAGGTCAAGGGATGTGCTGATATTTCGTCCTAAAAGAGAGTTAACAATGGCATCAATACTTTCAAACATAAATTCTGATTGTGTGTGTGTGTGTGTGTATTTGTTCATGCTACATTGTGGGGATCAAATGGGGTGGAAAACAAAATCATTTAATTTTACCTCAAAAAAATTAGAGACTGCTCGGAGAAACGTCCAAGATGAGTACTTTGACTAATGTTTTGAACATGTTAAACTGGCAAATTATAATTAGTTTGTTATATTACCAGTTATGAGGGACAATAATAGTGTAGAATGTTATACTGTAGCAGTTCTTGTGATTTTGCTGCTCATCATGCCTTCCATTAACTTTTTATACAGTGTGTTTAAGTCAAGACACACAAGCGGTTATACAAGAGTATAATGAACTACAGTACAATAACTTGACATCTGTGTTAACTCACTTATTTTATGAATTAATAGTGAAAAATATTTGCTTGACACTTTGATGCATCTGTTTATGTATTTATTTTGTGTGTGTGATTGTACTTGTTTGTCCACTTAAGGAGAATAAAACTTGACTGGGTTGTGGTCCTCAGGAGAAAAAAAAAGGGTTCAAAATAGTAAATGATATTTATCTGAATGTGTAAGAATGTAAACAGGTTTCCTGTAAGAGGATAGGTTCATGGTAAGGAGGCAGAAATATTTGTTTGGTCAGTATAGAGTAATAAAAGTCCCCACAATTCACAGAAACTGTGTGTTAAACAGTAATATATTTCAGAAACGACGTACAGTATGTTATATAATAAATAATAATGCATTATGATACAATCAAACATCTATTTTCAATTTTGGGTACTTTTATGTCTCTGGGGTCGAGTTTCTTTTTTTTGTTGTTACATGAAAGTCACATTGTTAATGTCCTGGAAAACTTTTTTTTTTTTTTACCAGGCCTTGTAAAATCACTTTTATTGAATTTTTTTACCCATGTTGCATACAGACCTAATCTTTCAGTCTTGAAATATGAAATATTCCATTTCAACACATTTCCAATGTTATTTAAGATGTAATGGAAATGCATTTGTAAAGTAACACTGAAAATATTTGTGGCTTTTTAAATAAACATTAAAAAATAAATGACAGACCTTACCTATGATGCATGTCTGTCCAAAAACAAAGTGTTTTAAGAGAGTTTATTTTCTGAAAGCCCACAGGGCCAAGAGTGCGCATAGTCTAGAAAACACCCATATATTATACTCGTGCCTGGAGAATTTCAGTATGCTTCAATTACCTGTGTAGAAAGGTGGGTGTTGGTAGTGCTTTCGTCCATCATCTGAATATATAACCAAATATGCATTTGTTTCGTCTGACTGCTCCTCCATCTGAATGCTGGACTTATACCATTTACCTGAAGGTAAAGCAGTCACGACCAGGATACCGTTATTTGTAACGCTGTTAAGAACCCATTTGGACACCTGTCAGTAATTTAGAAGTTATTGAGACAAGCAAAG
Source organism: Enteromius viviparus (assembly GCA_032353835.1). Classification (NCBI taxonomy): domain Eukaryota; kingdom Metazoa; phylum Chordata; class Actinopteri; order Cypriniformes; family Cyprinidae; genus Enteromius; species Enteromius viviparus. The sequence continues at coordinate 13,318,798 of JAUCNO010000082.1, read as the reverse complement.
CAATTACACATTAATTGTTTTTTAAACAGTAATATTTTGTCTACCATTTGTGTGATGTTGAAGAGCTCCCATCCTTTGGTGTAGACGGGTAATAAACTCGAGCCTATCAAGTTTCCTTGCCAAGGTTTAGGTCTGCTGTCCAGCACTTCATACAGGTCAACCTACAACAGCACATTTTATAATATTATTTTCATTTTTACATGCAAATTCACAATTATATTCTTGATTGTGTTAACAGAGTATTGGATTGGATTGGTCACTCGAGCACTTACTCAGCATCATTACGGAGCGAACGCTAACAGAACACTGATAATAAAGCTGCATTTTAGCTTTATATTACATATAACATAAAAAACATTCACATTTTTTTTAATTAAAAAAAAAACAGTTTAGAGCCTTGAAGCTGCATCAATCTACTTTTGGAGGTTTATACTCCGAGGCACTGCTGAAAATAATTTCTTTATGACTAAACTGTAATCAGTCAAGTAGGAAAATAAATATTTTTCTGTGCTTAATCACATATAGAACAAATGTTTTGTTTGCATAATGTAAGTGTGTGTTCTCGGTTTATTTATTATTCATATAAATACACTTACACACAATATACATATTTAGAAAATATTAACTTATTTACTATTTACATTCATATTGTCACATACGGTCTGTAGTGGTGCTGTGTGCAACCGCGCTTCCCAGCGTGGCAAAGAGCAAAAACAACAAAGGCAGGATGAGGGATCACAGACATAGGCTGCCTCCAGGGTGGATCAGGAGCCTTAGCAGGCCATGGCAAAACTGAAGTCTCATGGCGGATTAGGTACCGACTGTGGCAGTCCAACAACAGTCCGAATCCAGACCCCTGTCCTGCTCACCCTTTCCAGGAACCACCTCTTACTGCCCCCACCCCAAAAAAAAAATTTTCTTAGGGAAGCTCACCGGGGGGCGCTCAGGAGGTGCAGGATCTGGAAAGTGCTCAAGAAGTGCAGGATCTGCAGCCAACTCTGGGGGGCGCACGGGATGCGCAGCCGACTCTGGAGGGGGGCGCACGGGATGCGCAGCCGACTCTGGAGGGGGGCGCACGGGATGCGCAGCCGACTCTGGAGGGCGCACGGGATTCGGCTCTGGCCATGGCAGCATGGCAGACTCTTGCTGTGGCTCTGGCCATGGCAGCGTTGCAGACTCTGGCTCGGGCTGTGATGGTGGGTTAGACATCGCAGGGATTATGCACGGTGCTGGCATCCCCGAGGCAGAATCGGCGTCCGCCTCCTCGGCTGCTATTATGAGTGCCATCTGGAATATCTCCCGGATTCTCTTCGCTTCCTCCAGTGTAGAGATCGGGAGCGGCAAACTAGGCATCACGGAAGCTCTACCCGACGGCCCGTGCTGGGAAAACGAAACCATCACCAGAGCCGTGCTCCACGATTTCGGTGGCGGACCTCAGCGGATGGCCAAGTGATGTACGGTCCGTAGTGAGGCTGTGTGCAACCGTGCTTCCCAGCGTGGCAAAAAGCAGAGGACACGGTACTTCGGAATGCAACGTTTAATAAAACGAAAACCGGACTGAACAAAACAAAGGCTGACGAGGCAGCGAAAACAACAAAACCAGCTTCACAACCAATATAACTTAACACCCGATAACTGGAACTAAAAAACAAGGGCTTTAAATACACACAACTGATAGAGAGAAAGTGAAGGCAGCTGGAAAACACAGGTGGACAAAATCAACTAATCAGAACATAATGACAGGAAAAACCAAATAAGGACAAGACAGGACTAAACCAAAAATACTAAGACAGGGGAGACCAAGACAGACAGACATGAAACGTTACA
>JAUCNO010000082.1:13302658-13313037 GCA_032353835.1 Enteromius viviparus | reverse complement strand
CAATATTTAATGTTTTGCTGTTTTCCCCTCCACCAATGCAGAGACTGGAGCCGCCTGGCGAATTCGCGTCTGTTGTACGCGCAAATGAAGCGAATTGTACGCGCGAATTGTTTGCGCGAATGAAGCGAGTAAACTCAAAATGCTCATGCGTCTAACTTCGCGCGAATAGCGCGATTTATTCGCGCAATTCGCGTCCGGTGTGAACGCACCTTCAGAGTTTTACTGCCTCTAGTGTTCATTTCTTTTGGAAACAGTAGTGATATGTACTTATTGGTACATATTTTGTGTCTCGCTTATCATATTTTCTCATGTGCATTTTAGCAACTGTATTTGTGGTTTTTTATGCTTCACTCCTACACAAGAAGCAGAAGTTGTTGTTTGCCTCTTGATGTGTTTCTCTCCTGGGCCTCTCTGAGGTGTAATGGAGATAACACAGAGCCGTCTTGATCTCCGAGTGAGATCTCAGCATCACCTCCCACAGCCGCGAGTATCAGTTTATACGGACACGTTAAAACACTTGAGCTCCGACTATGAGCTCATCAAGGCTAATGTCAGCCACCACACAGTGTGAGTCCAGCATGAGCAGAGAGACGAGGAAAACCGAAGGGAAGAAGAAACAACAATGTTTGTTTGAACAATGACTGGCCAGACTGTTCATCATAGGGCTTAGCTCACGGTGAGATATGTATTCCCCCGAAAGCGGCGGATTACAAGCACATAAAACAAAGATCGGAGCCGCAGCAGAGGGGGGATATTGCTGTGATTTCCTTCGGATGGCTTTGGCTGGAATAGCTCAGTCCTTGTTTTAATTATTTCCTTAAGAAAACACAGAGAGCTCGTTGGAGAGCGGTGCTCCCGGGATGAGAGAGGAAGGCCACGTCTCTGTGACTTGGAAGGGTCAGCAGCAGATAAACGTGCCTGAGACTCGTGTCCCAAAGCATTCTTAGCTTCCCTGACAAGACCGCTCCAGAAAAGAGCCTCCGTTCTTAACCCTATAAAGTCTACTGTCTCATATTTGACTCAAATCTGAAGGACTGATGTGATCAAAACTTTGCTGCCGTACACAATCTACGCCATGCCTTCTGTCTCTGACTGAGGAGTTTTTATGAAGTCAATGTATAATTGTAGTTTTTTTTTACAGTATGTCAGGCATTACAGGGTTAAATGATAATCATTTATTTATCCAGCTGTTCCAGTGAATTTATCAATTTGACCAATTCCCAGTGTGTCATATTTGTCTTCTTTTTTCTAAAAGCCCTATAATCTGAATGGGCCCAGACGCCCGCTGCAATTCACTGGGGTAAAATTAGGTGCGAGGACTGGCTTTACTTTCGCAAGGTTTTTACAGGATTAGATGACGTTTAAATTATTGGACAACTAATATGCATGATTAAAGCTGTTGATGGTTGCATAAAATGGAGAACAATTTTATGGGCCTCCCTGGAGAATGTGTTCTTAAAGTCGTTTGAGTTGAGGTGGAGATTATAATGCTTTATTTAACACTTGATCTCTGGATAGCTGAGTCTGAACTGCCAGTGAACCTCAGACAGAATTAGCTCTCTCTTGGTCAGACCGCATGCTAATGAACAACACTTTGTCCAAGTCAGGCTTTATTTCTTTCTTCCTTTTTTTTTTATTTTTTTTTTATTTTGAGCACCAGAAGAGAAAAATGAGAATATTGGATAAAAATAGTCAGGTAAAAAAGGACTTACAGGTCCAAAGTTTCCTCTTCATAAATAATAATAATAATAAAAAATAGATAAAATAATAATAAAATAAACAAATACGATTATTATTATTAGTAGTATTATTATAAACAGACAGAGCAAGATTCGTATGTTACTGCTCATTCGGACACATTATTTTTTTTTTATTTATTTGTGTGTTTGTGTGTTTTGTGGATTTTCAGCCTGAAAGAAAATGTCCAAAATGTTTCACCATTTTACAAACACACACACACACACACACACACAAATAATAGTAATAGTAATATAGATAATAATAGCTACTTGTCGCCACCTACTGGAATATAAGAATATTGATGTGCCTATATATATATATATATAGAGTATATAGGCACATCGATATTCCAGTAGGTGGCGACAAGTAGCTATTTTTATGATTAGTCAGTGAATCATATATTCAGGTGATTTGTCTACAAATGTTGATTTATTCAGAAATGAACCAAACTCAATAAATTCAGATCCACATATTAGCACACTCTTACTATTTTTACTATGTCTGTCAATGGCTAAAATTGCACAAGTAGTATGCTAGCGCATGGTTTATTTGACTCAAAGTCACTGAATCATTTACTGATTTGTTCAAATCTGAATGATTATTTTTTATGTTTCTACTGTGGCTTTTTTAAATAGTTTCAGAGGCAGAGCAAAAACAGACAAATAAACTGGCAACATCGTATCTAAAATGGAAGTTACTTATTATGAAGTTTTTATTTATTTATTTTCATAGTATTTTCACTCAACTATAATCAGTTAGTTTAACCCACTCATGCTTGATAACACTTTCACATACACTTCAGGTGGTTTACATTTTCAGCCAAACATAAAAATAGATTGCACCAATATTTCACAACTTCCTTTCAACAGACTTAGGGAAAGAATCGTTTTTATTCGCACTTTTGTTTATACTAAATAAGCTTTTAAAGAAATATGTTTAGGAGCCTGAAAAACACAGAGATACAGCACCGGGTGTCTATGGCCTAAACGCCGGACTGCCTTTCGAAGAATATCAGGACTAACATCTTTATCGAAATGAGCAGTGTTATAATTCAAAACACACGCTTGTATGTTGTAAGCAGAACACAGCGGTTATTACTGGAAATAGTTTGTGCGGCCATGAAAATCCATCAAGCTGCACATGATCGCTTGGACACTTAGCAGAGCAGCTCTGTTTATTTCCTTTTAAGTCTTGGTCTATCAAACTGCAACTGGGTTTGAAAGGAACCTCAGAACCGAATCGAAACCGCAGCCAATGGTAACATCCAGTCTTCACAGTGGTGGTGTCTCCCTCCGTGAACTTTTGGCAGACTGAATCCAGAGCTGACACGGCCCCTGCCAAGACATCTACATCACAATATGCCATTTTATTAGAGTCAGATAACCCGCTCACATTTAATAAACGCAGCATGAAACATTTGATAAACCAGCGCATCGTTTGTAACTTCAGAAAGCATCTCTTAAGGCGAGTCCATCTTTGTGTTGGCTGGCACCGTTGTTCAAATAAACACAGCAAGCCCATGATAATTGCATTGTTGGGATCTGGCCTTTCCAGAGCTTAGAGGACACGGCCAATTAATCAAGTTCTCTTTGTGCGAGTCTTTATGGGTAATGACCAGAGCGTTAACATTCACACATGTGGGAACCATTTTGCCACCCCTGCCGCCCCCCTTTCATCAAAACGGGGGTAAATATCATTTTTAAAAATGAGGCTACCTCTGGTTGTTACGCCTAAGCTGTATTATTAATAGCAATAATAAGAGTCGCTCCTCCAGGGTCTGCCTAGGAGGTTTATTTTCACTCATTTCTGTCTAATGATGGCCCTGCCGCTGGCCTCTGTCCACAGAGCACCCTAGTGTGTGTGTGTGTGTGTGTGTGTGTAAAGAAAACACCAATGATCCAATGTAAATGCCAAATCTAGTGTATCTATTTTTATGTACTGTATATGAACACTTTGACTGGGCCTTGTCAGTATACCTGTTGCATGTGCAAAGAAGCATGTAACAACCCCAAAATCCTGTATATCAGACATATATGATGTAAAGTCAAACACTGCCCACAATAATCATAATAATGATAATATTAATAATTCATGATTATTTAAAATATATAACTAAAGCATGGGCATGTATTTGCATTATACAGCAAACAAACAAGGGTTTTGGTCTAGTTTTCCAAAAAATGTTTTAAAAGACAAAAAACAAAAATCAATTCAACTGGCATATGCGCATCATATATATATATATATATATATATACTGTATATTTTAATTTAGTTTATTTTTCTTAAGTAAATACACACATCTAAATATACTTAAAAGAAAGATGCATGGCATATACTTGCGTCAGACCGCAGAAATTAATCTGTATTTGAGTTAAATATTTCAATAAAAATAGCATAACTCTTTTTTTTTTTTTTTTTCTTATTCAATAATAAACATTTTAGATAATAAGAATTTTAGATTCAATAAGAAACAACAAAAATGTCCCATTTAATGTGTCAAATTTAGTTTTTTCATTTATTTGTTTTTACAAGCTGTTTAGGTATTTTTATTTCTTTTACTATTTAACACCATGATTTTGCTTTCCGATCTCACACGAGGCAGTGCCGAACAACAAAACTGCTGTGCATTGATTGTAATGAGACAGATGACCATTCACGTGGTCACCAATATTTTGCTAAGCCCTTACCCACACACGACTAATTATAAGGTCTAGGAAAATATCTGAATGCAGGGAAGAGGTCAATTCCGTGGCTTTTCTTTTTCGCCCGAAGTGGCCGCGTGATTTATTAAAAGGGGGACTATATAGTTTGACCACTGAATATGCATGTCCATGTACTTTTGCCGGAATATGGAAACAATCTGTGCATGCATTATCGTAGCTAATGAAAGCAGCCACCCAGATCCACCTCAGCACTATTGCTAAATATATGTGGACAAGGTGGGCCCAGTCTGTTTTGATATGATCCAGAGCTAAACTCTTGCTGACAGCTATTAATTTGGCCAACAAGGTAGGTTTTTATTTTAGATTTCAGTAAACAGCTGCGGTTCTAATGTCAGTCTAATGAAATGCTAATGTGTGGGTGCAATGATAATTAGCTAGTTTACTTATATAATAGCATAACTACTATTACAATGTTTTTTACATATTTTGCGGCGACTCTGCAAAAGCTTATTTAGATTTTTGGGGGAAACAGAGCAACTGCTAGTTTGTTTGACTAACAGTGAGTTCAAGCGTCCAGCAGCGGTCAGTTCGAGGACTGATGGGTTTTTGCTGCTGAGCGTGAGTTATGCACAGTGAATGTGAAACTGTACCCTAAGTGCTGTCCGTATACGCCGTCTGTCAGACTAGCAGAAGCCTACGGTTCAAGAGTCAGAGGTTTAAACGTCTAACAATGTCTTGTGGAAAAAAGACAAAGAGAAAAAGCACCCAAAGTAATGGCTGTACACTGCTTTATAATTGGTAGCATATGTGCGAACGAGAAGGAGGCAGACGTGAATGAATCAGAGCTGGGGCTTTTCAATGAATTTAAAGCTCATTGTCAAGGAATGTAATCAAAAATTAACTGCTTCCTTTAAAGAAGAAGAAAAAGAAAAAAAAGACTAATTTAGAAAACAATGAGAGCTGGGACACAGAGGAACAATGGGGAGGTGCGAGTGTCTGATATGATATAAAACATGCTGGATAAGTGTTCACGTCTCACATCTGGCTGCTTAAATAATCCATGGGAAAGAAGAGGAGAAAAACTGCAGCCTTGCAACCACAAAAATAATCCTCAATTCTCATAATCCTTAAACCCATAAATATATATATATATCAGTTTAGTGGATGAAGTCATGCTGTTGTATTAGCTGCAGTATGTGACTTTCAACAAGAACGTCAAATTTGTACTCGTCTGCTTCTGGACCATGTTCACATATGGAGTGTCTTCTGAGGACCTGAAGACCACTTAGTCCATCAAAGATCTTCGGTCTTGTCTCATACACACAGAGATTTCTCTAGTTTCTCTGAATCTTTTGATGGTTATGCCAGTTGGTAATAAGTTTTTCAAAGCCTTTGCAATTTGACGTTGTTTTTAAAGTATTCCACAATATTTTAAACACTTTTCACAGATTGAAGAGCTTCTGTCCATCTTTTCTTCTGAGAGACTCTGCCTCTCTTAATTATCCCTCTTGTAGCTAATCGTTTTACAGACCTGATGTCAATTCACTTAATTAGCTGCTAGATGTTCCTCCAGCTGAATCTTTTCTAAATTTATTGATTTCAGCCCTTTGTTGCCCCGTGCCAACTGTAGCCGGCATCAAATTTGAAATGAGCTCATTTAGTTAATACTGTATAAACATGTCTTATATTCTCTATGTACTGTTGTGAATAATATACCCAAAACTACCTGGTTATCAACATTCTTCAAAATATCCCTTTAAAACCATTTTCAACTTTTTACTGAAAACATAGGGAAAAAAATACTGACAAAGAAAATAATTTTGCTACAGTTCATACAAATGCCTTTTAGTTCAAGATACCGTTCTCATCTCTATCACCCAAAGACCAATGAAATATTATTTAGATCCATAAAGGGTTTTATATGGCAGATATACAATGTGCTACAGATCAGGTAACGAATTTTTAGGCCCCTATAATCAGGTCTGCCATCGCTTCGTTCTCCGACAGCAGCCACCTGATTTAGAGCGAGGCCGTTTTCTGCGTCAGCTAGCGAAAGGTATCAGGTTCTCATCGTTTCAAAAGAGAGGCTTGTATTTTGAGACGTTTGCAGGCACTTGGATAATTTTATGTAACCAAAACTACCTGTAAATGCAAATTTATTAGAGCAGTGCCACTGATTCCTTCATTTAGAAACAAGACACTAATGGGGCTACTGGAGTGTTACTCGTTACAGAGCAACACACTGATTGTCATGCATTGGACCGAAAGCGATTAGTTACAGATGTGTTTAAATGACCAGTTTTCCAGTGACCGGGGTGAATGTCCAACCGTGTTTGATCGGCAAACAAATTACAGCTTTGCAATAGTGCTGAAAGGACGTTTATGCAACATGGCTTAGCTTTTATATTAGAACAGAGATCGCTGTCCCCGCTAACAGCTGTAACTGATCTCATGCTACTCTGTAATTTTATTTTTGTATATGCACTTCTTTCTTCTGGCAGCATTTAGGTCCTTTGAGCCCCAAAGAGAAACAGGAGCCTCAAACCGTATGATGCAACAGTGTGAAACAGCACAAGCTGAGCGCAGACTGAAACTGGATCCATCGGGTGTCTGTCTGCTTCTTCGTTCTGATTTCCACATTCAGATAAAAGAGTTCGCGAATGGCACAGGCTTCAAGCCTAGCAGTACAGGCCTTCTTCTTTTTCACACAATCACCTTCAGAGTTTATCCATGTTAAAATGAATTTTTATACACCTAGCTGGGTGCTGACTCTTTGTGATATGGATTATGTAATCAGATTCCAAAAAATTAAGGACTAGTATTTAGGTTATATAATGTTTTAAAATGCTCATAATCAGATAATAGTTTTACGGATTACATGATTACATTTTGTATTATTCACACAATAACAGTAAATTCAGATCGTTCTATCATTCATTCTGTCTTTCTTTCTTGCTTTCTTTCTTTCTAACATCCCTTCAGCTGTAAACAAATCATCAGTGACTGTGCAGGTAACTCATTAATGCGGATTGTAACAGAGGTTGTGTAGAATTTGGCTACACAAGGGTCTTGCAGTTCTTCTGCATCAGATAAAAGCATTTAGCCTTTTATAGGATGTGATATACAGTTTCTGGCATTTTTGGTGTCCGCCTCTCTGGATTATTTCCTCGTTATAAATTACCTCGATGAGGTCTTTGATTCCAGGAAACGAGCGTGCAGCTGGCATACAGGCCTAAGATTTACATTTATTGTTCCTGTTTTGCTTTTTTCCCTAAGCCTCTTAAATGGGACTGCAGGCCTCTGTTTAGTAAGCGCTGCTTCATGTCTCTAGACACCAATAATGTGCAAAAAAAAAAAAAAAACTTCTGGCTGATTCATCTCAGATTCAAAACTTTGTCCAACAGCAGTTTTCACCTGCATATTTAAGCTGAACATGCACAAGCAAATGAACAAGACGTATTAACATGGCTGTGTATACAGAAACACATGCACATAAGAATAAGCAAGACATACGTTTGAAATCATTATGAGCTCCTGAGAGCAGAGCGATTGGGGGAAGGGCGTACAGACGGAGCCTCAGCGACATCTGTACCGTGGCATCCAGTCCCAGTGGAGCTGGATAAACATTGCACATTCTACAGCTGCGAAGAGGTCCACCTCAGCTCAAAAACTCTCCAGATCTGCTCTACCGCCGTGGCGGAACATTCATTCCCCGAGCCTCAGCCCCTGCCTCGACAGGTTGTCTGCTCCTAGGTGTAGATGCCCAGGAATGTAGACGGCTCTCAGTGAGAGGAGTCTGTCCCGGGCCCACACAACGATCTGGTGTGCCAACTTGTATTATGGGCACGATCACAGATCTCCTTGGTGGTTTGAATATGAGACCACTGATGTGTCTTCGGTGCGCACCAACACATGTCGAGATGGCACTGACTGTGCTAGAAACAGCTAGTCTTCGATGTAAGAGTATGCAGATGCCCTGGAGTCACAGAGGAGCCAGCAAAACATCCATACACTTCGTAAAAGTGTGGGGTGAGAGTGTAAGGCCAAAGGGAAGAACCCAATATTGGTACACGTCACCCTCAAACGCAAACCTCAGGAAGTTCCTGTGTGAAGGATTAATGGACACATGGAAGTACGTGTCTTTTAGATCTACTGTGACAAACCAGTCCTCGGACTTGATTTGAAACACAACCTGTTTGATGGTGAGCATACTGAACTTCAGTTTCTTTACTGAGCGGTTCAGGAGCCTGAGATCTAAAATGGGGATCAGCCCGCCTCCTTCTTGTGAACTATGAAGTACCAGCTGTAGATCCCGGAATCTCTTTTTTAAGGAGGACCACATCAATGGCCTCCTTACCCAAGAGAGTATCTATTTCTTGTTTCATAACCATAACCAATCTAGCTGCTCTAGAGACCTCCAGAGGTCCGCTACAGTTAACAGATCGATCTCCTGAGGGCACTGAGGAGAGATGGGCACCGTGTAATGCAGTGTCACCACTCTCCCACAACTCATTCTTGGCAGGGGCTCCTACACCGCCAGGCGACACATTACCAGGGTGGCCGCGGATCCTTAAAAAGTCTTAAAACGTCTTAAATTCCGTTGTCCTAAAATAAGGCCTTGAAACGTCTTAAATTGTTTTAAATCTACATCCAAGGGTCTTAATTTTTAAGGGAATTTCTCCATCATTAAAATGTTTTTTTTTAGACTTTGAAAAGGAAAAGTTTACCTATTGAGGAGAATCTCCCGCGCAGGTTCTAATCTGTTCTGTTGCGAGACACGCGCTTGCTTGACACGGTCAGTGTTGCCAGATTTAGCGGTTTTTCGCCCAATTTGGGCGGCTTTTACGTCGTGTTTGGGATGGAACCTGTCAGTCAGATCTGGCAACCCTGACCCCAGCGCTGGATTTCTCTGGATTATATGGATTTAGTCAGCGTAGTCTCGAGACAAGGCAAGGAAATATATATGGCGGCAAATCTATGCCAATAATACGCGAGCGCACAATCACATACGCGAGAGGAAAACAGATCTACACGCGGAGAAACGGGAGTCGCGAGCTCATTTCAAAACCGCGCTCGCGCTTGATATGTCATCTGCGCGCAATTCAATCAATTCAGGATCATTCCTGCGCTCGATCTTTTAATTTAATGTATTGTTCAAAATATTTTTTTTTTCAGATACTGTATTAATAGACTTTTTCAAGACTCGTAATTACACACACACGAGCCACCAATCGTACAGGTCAAATGACGGAATTGACGACATCTTTAAGGCAATGTTTCCGTGACTCCGTGCTTGCTCAGTCATTTACTTGTGGGAAAGATAAAAGCCGATACGTAGCAGCATTCGGTCTGGCCCTGTAAAACAGCAGAACTTAGAAAAATGGCATAATGGGTGTCTGAGAGTGTGTGAGTGAGAAAGTAAGTGCATTGTGTAGTACTGTGCAGTGAGTAAGCATATTGTATTGTGTGTGTGTTTGTGAGAGAAAGTTGTATGTGTGTGTGAGAGTATTGTGAGTTAGAGTATTGTGTGTTTATATGTATGAGTGAGAGTATTGTCAAGTGCTTTAAGCAGCATAAGTGAGCTTACATTTCAAGAGTTTGTGCATTCACATTATTACATTGGATTCAAAGTGTGTGAGCGCCTTGACATTGTCATGGAATAGAAAGTAATTTCTTCTTCTGGAATTGTGTTTTCTGTTGAATATTCCCAAGAACAATTAGTTAAATAAAATAATCATTTAAAATATCCTCATAGTTTTGTGCTTGACTTTTGCGGGCCTTTCAATTTGGTCTTAAATTTGATTTGAAAATGGTATTAAAAAGTCTTAAAATGTCTTAAATTTAACTTGGTCAAGGCTGTAGACACCCTGGGGAAGAGATAGCAAGGAAGAAGAAAGAACTGTAGAAAGCTGGAAGAAGTGCACTGTACTGAAGGGACTGGCACAAGAGTCTAATAAGTTCTATTTTGGAATAA
>JAUCNO010000082.1:13283486-13302558 GCA_032353835.1 Enteromius viviparus | reverse complement strand
GTTCCTGTCATGATCAGCTGCATGTTCCAGCCTGCTAATGGCAACCCAGCTCCCTGATAACTGTGTGGGTATGTTTTGTGTCTGTTTTCATTCATGGACTCCTTTCAATGTACTCTTGTCACCGCCCATCTCATATGTTGTCATGGTTCCCACTCAAGTCTCCACCCCCCTTGTTTGTTGTCATGGTGTTTCATTATTGGCTCCACCCTCTGACCTAGTTTTATGTGTATATAACCCGGAAGTGTTTGTGTGTTGCCACGGTCCATTAGCACCGTCGATCTGTCTTGCGTTTTCACCCGTGTTCTTGTTACTTTGTTTGGATTTATTGATGCCGACCTCTGCTCTTGTTTGGATTTTCGCCTTTTGCTTCTCCCCTTGGACTCTGTTTGTTTGGACCCACGCACGGACCCTGTCTATTCTCTTCTGCCTATACCTCCTATAACGCTGATACGCTGATGATCGACCCTGCCTGTATGACTCTGTCTTGTAAATAAACAATCTGCATTTGAATCCGTACGACTCCTCGTCTCCGGATCGTTACAGTTCCAAAAGGATCATCTTCAAATAAATACTGTTCTTAAGAATTTTCCGTTCATCAAAAAATACTGAAAAATACAATGTATCGTGGTTTCCACAAACATATTCAGAAGAACAACTGTTTTCAACATTGATAATAATCAGGATTGTTTCTTGAGCAGCAAATCAGCATATTAAAATGATCACTGAAGGATCATGTGACACTGAAGGCTAGCGTAATGCTAAAAATACTGCTATGAAATAACAGTAATATATTCCATGTGAACATAAATTCACATAGAAAACAGAATTGTGTTGAATTGTATTAAAATAAACAAAATGGGGTTTTTACTGCAATTTTGATCAAATAATCACCAAATGTTAAGGTGGCAGTTTATTCATAACTAAAATCATTTCATTTAATGGCATGGCATTGCATTGCATTGTAATTCATTGCATTGTATTGCATATCAAAAGTGTCGGTAGAAAAACCATTCTGGATTCAGACAGCAATAAAATCACAAACTAGCCCTTGTACATAGAAATGATCTCTGACATCCTCACAAGAAACGATTACCAGTGCCACAACCTTTAACATCGGTATCGCCACATGTCACCTCCACCTTGCTGCTCCTGATACCAGAGGAACTGCGGTGGAATCCACTGTTTGGTCTGAGTGGCTGTGAAAGCTTGGAAAAAGCTTGGGCCGATCTGTCAGCGGGACCTTTGCGGCACGCAGGCCTCTGCTTCTGGAACCGTTTCTTTTCAACACCCTTCGACGCTAGCCGAGGACATGTGTTGCATATATTTTCTCTTCAAACACAGAAGCACGGTGCCCTCACGCACACACGTGACCGCCCTGCTGTTATCGAGCCGCTGCATCGTCTCTTGTTGTAATCCCCATCTCAAGTCTGCCTATAATCGCAGTAAGGTTTTCTCAGGGTTGGATTTCACTCTTCCACACGGCTTCTCTGCAGCTGCGGTTTTGCCCTGACCATTGTTTTGTGTGATAAGTAGTCCATAACCCAGGTTAAGCCGGGCAGATTATATACAGTATAAAGCAGGCCGCTGCGGACCACCTCCGGTGCAGACGGAAACCTGACCCACATGTGTGCGCTTTACAGTGCCTCGGTTATGATGGAAGACAACTTTTGCTTTGACTTTATGTAAATTGTTCGGTGGGTCAGATGGTTTGAGTTAGCCGACCCCCCACAGCCTAAAAACGCCAACCGGGTGACGGTTCGAGCTAAACAAAGACGCTGGAAATGAGTTTTCAGTATTTACCTCTCCGGGATCATCGGTGTTATGCGGTAGTGGTTTTAGTTTGGCTAATTCAATCACGCGAGCGCCGCTCACATTTCTTTAGAGCGGGTTTTGAAACGTGCTTATCTCGGTGTCGTTTTACTCTCTGTGTTAACTTTGTCGGGTTATCAGAGCCGTTTTGATGAAAATAAAATACGGCTCATGCGTGCCTCCCTGTTAGCTTGACCTGTGAGCTCGACCACATGGGCTGCAGAGGCAGCGCGTTTATTCACCTTTGACCTCACGAAAGCTTGCATAAAAAAGATTTTCCTGAAATACGTACAGGAGAAGAAGCTGATTTCTAAAAGGAGTGCTTATTAAAGGAACAGTTCCCCCAGAAATAAAAATGCGCTCACCCTCGGGCCATACAAGGTTGTTTCCTTATCAGATTTAAAGAAATGCAGCATTAGTGTCTCAGTAATGGATGTGAATGGGTGCCGTCAGAATGAGAATAAAAAATTCACAATCCTTTAAAAAGGGAAGTATTATCATGTTTAAATAGCCTTTAGTGTGTATTATGTAAAACCTGTTTCATCTTTGGTGTGCTTCCAGATGTTAACTGATGGACTGGAGCGGTGTGGATTACTGTGATGCGTTTATCTCTCAGACTCTCAGTCATTTGAGAAACATTTCTACAGTTAAAATGATAATCAGGACCTTCACATGTGCTTTAGTATGTACATCCACACATTAAGTGTAGTCTAAGTTTAAAATGATTATTAAAACATGTACTTTAAAGTACATTTAATTTAACATTATTACAAAAGTGCACTTACATTTAAGAAGCACACTCGTAAGTACTTACATTTTTATTATTAATGTATTATCTGCAAATATTTCAAATTAATTACTCTACAACTTTTTATGAAATTAAGTGCACTTCTTTTTTTCACAAGGCTTCTCTCATTTACAATTGTGTTGCAACTGCTCTGTTTTCTTCTTCCTTCTTTTCTACTGCATTTGCACAGTAACACTGTTTTCAAAACAATGTCAATGACACTCTGTCACGCTGGTGCTCAGGGAAGGCACGGAGAGAAACATAGAACACACGGGAGCAAAGCAAACACACATTGACGATCACGAACAAAGACTGGTACACAGGGTTCAAGTTAAGGAAGACAATTAACGTAAATGAGGGAGAAACACACCTGAAAGGAATACGTAATTAACGAAAACTAGGTCACAGGGAAAGCAAATGGGCTGCTTTTCATTTCTTATTTGTGCATCCTCGTTTCCTTTCCTCGCTTCCTTTCCTCGTGTCTTAGCTCCACCTCTTCAGGATGCGAGGGAAGGACACAGGGAAAAGACGCGGGGATGGAGGAATGGAAACAAGTGAAATGATATATCCTTGCTCCCTTTAGCATCACTTCAAAGCGTCGTCAAGAGCTCGATCGGTTTCCGGGTCATAGGATGGAGGACAGAGGACCAAGGAGACGAGGATGGATATTGAGAAGCACCCCTGGGGAAAACAGGCAACAAGGAAGATAAACAAACATGTGACTGTTACACACTCTAAGTAGTAGCCTATTAATAATCCTTTTTTTATGATTTGAAACTATAATTGTATTCTGAATTGTTTGCGGTTTGGATATTGAGCTGTTAGACCTCAAATACCTAGTATGCATAAACTGGAAAATAAGGGATCTGTACTCAATGACAAACTCCTTTGCCAACTAGACTAAATCATTTATAGTCTGGTAACTAATAGACTGAATTCATCTGGGTGGTAGACACTGGGTGTGTGGTAAACTAAGGTGTGCTTTTTTATTTTTTGGTTATAGGATTACATGATTCAGGCAGAAAAATAGCAAGTAATCACAAGCAAGAAGGCCTTGATGAATCAGATGGAAAACCTGGCTGTCTGACCTTCAGCAGAGCTGCAATCCCTTAAAAAATTTGAGCTAATCTTGGGAATAAGGCACTCTTCAATTCCTGTTCCAGTAATGTCTAATTTTCTCCTTATTTCCAGTAATATGGATTTTCTTCATGTATAAATAGTCTTGCCACTCACTCTGGTACACGTGAGGGATTTCTACCCCAGTGAACAAGTGGGAAACCATGATGAATCAAAAATAACGCCGCTGTTGTATACCACAGCTTTTCAGACTGTCCGATGTCAAGGATTCCCCTTGGGCTTCCCCTTTCCTAAACTTTTATAGTGCACATAAACTGGCGTCTTCTTAATAATGCACAAGGAAATGAATGTGAAATGTATTGCAGTGTTTAGCGTTTCATGGAAACACCTTTCAGAATCCATAACTGGATGGAATTCATTTAATTATACCTAATATGCATCCAGAAGGTAAATATAGTCAAATCAGCACCATCAACTGAGTCCAATACATATTTTCAGCATTTGATCTTTGTCAAATAGGCCAAAAACTGCATGTGTCAGTAAAACAGCAGCTTCATGATCAGCCAGGCAAGAACACATTAGCTAACCCTATATTTAGTCTATTCTGTGGTGGTCTTAACTTCTCTGGCCGCAAGAAGATTGTAATAATCTATCCAAACAGCTTATTACACTTTTCATCCAGTGCCACAAAAAGAGTCAAATTCACTCGGACTCATCATCATCTTCCTAATCCGGAGGTCAAAGCGGTAGTTTATAATCTAATCTTCTCATTTGGCTTTTGGTAGATGCTTTTATATGATGAATCGAAATGTGGCCTCTAGAAAAACCCAAATGAGGTTTTGTCCAAACACGTATTAATTTATGACCAACCAAAGGAAAGCCACCTGTGGACATTTTAAAAATCTTCTATGTCAATCAAATCATTCGTATTAATTTATTAACGATACGGACCGTTTTAAAGCATAACAACAGCCACAAAAGATACACCTTATCAGGTGTGGATCTTTTTCTTTAAACTTTTCCTTATAAATATCATACATTTTACACAGAAAGTCTGAGGATTATTAGGTTATCTTGCGGTTCATGAATGTAATCAGTCCTGTCTGGCATTGATTCCGCTGCTCGATGAAAAACAACAGTCTTGAATTGCTTTCTGTAAAATGGTCCAACTTAAACGAACCTTGATTCAGTGTCACCACAGATCAGAATTGTGATTTTTAGCCTGAGCAGGCCTGCGCCATGTCCAAGTAATTGGAGGAGAGCAGAAAAGCAACAATGGCACTTTGCATGCATGTGTAAAAAGACACAGCTTAATGAAATTACCTTTGATAGGAGCTCAGTGTCGGGTGCAGCGGTGAAACCTGCACTTTCCTTCTGCGTGTAGATACTTTTTTTTAATTTATGAGTTGAAATTTGAATCGAATTGGCCACACCCACAAGAATCTGATCTAGAATTTAAGTCAGTTTGACAAGAAGTGGACTTAAAGGGATAGTTCACCCAAAAATGAAAATTACATCTTCGTTTTCTCACCCTCAAACCATCCTAAGTGTATATGACTTTTTTCTTTCAGACAAATCCAATTGGAATCATATTTAAAAATGTCCTGGCACTTTCCAGCTTTAAAATAACAGTGAATGGCTGTTATTTTTCAATAGTCTATTTATACAGTGTTTATACATTTTTAAATATGGATATTTTTCTTATACAAAATTTGCTAAAGGATTACACCCCCCAGAGCTGTGTGAGGTACAGTATGTTTTATTATGGATGGATGCACTTTATTTGACTTATTTTGGACTACTGAAAAACAATTCAGCAATTCACCGCCATTATAAAGCATGATATAACCCCGACTGGATTCATCTGAAAGAAGAAAGTCATCATAGGATGGCATGAGGGTGAGTACATCATGGCCATTTCTTTTTATTTTTGGGTGAACTATCCCTTTAGTGAGTTACAATAGATTGCAATGGCACCTGTCCACTTTTGTCAGTGGCACTGGCTCTGTTGAAGTTTTGTTTCATTCACTTGTATTTTTATAAAGTCTTAATTTCTCACTTGTAAGCAATGAGTTAATCCAAACTACTACAATTCAACCCAGTCTCATGGCAGTTCGTGATTTAGTCACGTAATTTAATTTAATCTATTTATTCGTTAGGTATTTTCGTTAGTCAAGCCGTTTTTTAAAAGTAATGCATTTAAATTGGATGCATATCTTACATAAAAAAAATGGTCTTATGCTGGAATTATAACGAAAATAACGAAATAAACATGTTCCTGCTACGAATAAATACCGTGAGAATGGGTAGTACAATTACAACATTTACAAACTTTGATTTGACACACACACACACACACACACATATAGACAAAGGTGCAAAATGATGTGCTTAACAGCATTATTGAGGGAAATATCAAAAATCCGATGATTTCAGTACTGTGTGTATGGACTGTTGCACTCTATAACTTACTACTTAACGCACTACTTAACTAACTTGCATTCAAATGGGAGTTCCACATAACTTCTCATAAATTGTGTAATTTTCAGCGTTCATGAAGAGCACCCTGTGTGTCGTCACATCTTGTTGTTGGAGGCACGAAGAACAACACAAAACAACACGCCAGGCAAACATCAAGAGATTTAACCCAGTTACTTTCAATAGAAATGAGTGCATTGGTAAAGGAAGCTTATGGAAGCTTTTTGGACATGTTTTTTTTTTTTTTTTAAAGACAGTGTCACTCTTTTCCCATTGCTTTCAGGGAATCGTTTCCACAGTGCAACATATAAATGCTGCTACTGCTCGCAAACAACGAGAGACAAATTCCCTGGCTTCTTCCAGCTTGTCTATGTGAGATTGGATAAATATGGGTTACTGGCAGGGTTGTGTGGCCCTGTGTGCGAGGTGCCACACAACATGTGTTCCTGCTTTCTCATGAACTCTCCTGACCTCCTGTGAAAACCAGCTGCTTTCCATGAAGAACATGCGAGTCGGGAACCGCTCCCTGTAAAATCCTCGATCGGAGCAGGTAAAACCTGAAATGTTTGTGTCTGGTTGTGTACACTGCTGTAAAAGAACTGCAGAAATCTCTTGTTAACATCCCGAGCATAAACATTTGACGTCAGCTTCGGAGGTGGCGCCTCGCTTCCACCGAACATTTCCATCCCAGACGCATGTAACCCCCAAATTGCTCTCTCCGGGGCCGAGGTGGAGCACAGGGGGAAAAGGCCGTCTTTGTGCTCTCGGCGGCACGTAGCTGAGGTCCGTAAACAAGAGCTTGTCACCGGTAAAGTGCTGGCTCTGACGCGTCATTGCGAGTGATGTCAGCGGTGTTTTTCCACCAGTGTTGTGGACTCCGTAAACTTTGCATTGTCACTCTCTGCAGAGGTTTTGACGCCTAACCCTGGGTCCCGCACCCTGGTTACACCCAGAGTTTCCAGGTGACCGTGTGTTTATGCTGTCTGCTGTAACGGCTGGTTGACACAGCACACTGAGCTAATAGAGCGGAGCAGAATGCGTCCAATGCACTGCTGCTGCTCTGTGGTCAGACTCGGCCCAGCCTGCCCCGGGGAAACTGTCACTGTCCTCTCTAATGCAGCGAAACTCTGCTTTCAAACATATTGTATTGTGATTAATTTAATTTACATAGTAGTTAAGGCCACCTTAGGTAAAGTGTGACAAATGAATGCATACGTACATGCATAAAAACATAAATAAACAAATATATGAATAAATAAATGAATGCATGAATGAATGAATGACCTTTTGTAAGAACATGCTCTATATGAGCTTCTGCGCATTGTGTATGTGTGCGTTACGCTCATTAAGGGCTGCATTTATTTCACCAAAACTACAATAAAAACTAAAATATTATTACAATTTAGAAGAACCATTTTCTCTGGGAATATACTCTAAAAACTATTTTATTCCTGTGATGCAATTCTGAATTTTCAGCATCATTAATTTTCAGTGTGCTTTTGAAGCACTGAGTATGTATAACATTTCAATATATACTATTTCTGAGGTACAAGTACACATAATGTAAAACAGTTTTTTTTACTCTCCAACCACAGATTGGAGTTTGTTGTTTGGTCCTGGCATGGCACCTTTGAGCATAAAGCTGTCAGTATCAGCAGCCGTCTCTGGACTTACAGAGTGCTAATCCCCGTTAAAAGCTACACTTCCACAGCCTTCCACTCTTCTGCACTAAACCTGCTTGTTTACCTGTTGGATAAGTCGATTTTATAGGAATGAGGTCAGCACCTCACATCCACAGGCTGTTCTGCACCCTTTATTTTCCCATAATTGTGTCTACCTGTCTCTAATTATTGCTATAAAGTGTATTAGGCTCTTGCAGTGGCCTTCAGTGCATTTATTGGCCTCACAAATGATGTGAAACTTTGCTTTATTCAGTAGGAATGTTGTCTGTGACTGTTAAAATAGGAAAAGTGTTTATACAGGTTACTGGCTTCTGGTGTTAGTGAGGTCAAAGTGTCACGCAGGCCTGCACTTTACATAATGTCATTGTTTAAGTTAGATGTAGAGCAGATATTTAAGTGATTATGTGAATGAGTAAATACAGATGTAATCAAAAAACTTGTCAATCAAGCAGTAAGTGCAAAATGCAAAAGAGTGCAATGTTATACATCAGCGAAACTTGGGCTATGACAACAAGAGAGGAGCGTAGCCATGGAAAGATAGACGCTGGGAGTCTCGTTGAGAGAGCATATCCAGAGTGAGGTGATCAGAGAGAGGTCCAGCGTGATGGATGTCATCGCAGAATACAGGAAGAACAAGTTCAGATGGGCTGGGCACACCGCACGATTCACAGACAATCGGTGGACCCGTGGACCACTCGGAAGGCCTTCAAGAAAGTGAAGAGACGAGATTGTTAAAACGATTGGAACTACATGGATGAAGAAGGCACGATCCAGAAAGGAATGGACTACATAATGCTACAGGATGCTACATAATAGATCATTCGCATTTTAGCACCACTCACAGTACATTTTATTTCCAAAATACTGATACATAAAATACATAAATACATAAAATTACCAACATAGTGAGACCTTGCCAAATTCAGTAGAGCTGAACATGCTTTGAACACGACTCATCATTGGACTTTTTTCTTAAGGTGTTGCGTAATTCGCAAGAAGCAAAGCGATATTTAACAAGAAGTTGCCACTGGTTGTTTTTTTAATATACAAAGTTGGGTTGCACCTTTATCTTTATGACCCTTACTGCAAGGCAGATTTTCGGGGTACATGCATCTAAAATAAAAAGTATAGCAAAGTTTTGCCAATAAGTCGCCACATTAAGGCAGCACACTGTGAGCCTAATAGTGTTGGTCCTGTCAATCTCTCTCTTTTTCTCGCTCTGGCGAT
Source organism: Enteromius viviparus (assembly GCA_032353835.1). Lineage (NCBI taxonomy): Eukaryota > Metazoa > Chordata > Actinopteri > Cypriniformes > Cyprinidae > Enteromius > Enteromius viviparus. Next base: position 13,293,498 of record JAUCNO010000082.1, on the reverse strand, counting down.
TCCCCTGTTGCATGTTGGGCAATGTTTCCATAGTCTGAAGGTGCAGTGCCAAACCAAACTGCCCGGTCCAGGCACACAGTGATTTGTAGCCACAGACACTCTCACACACACACACACACACACACTCCTCCACAGGACAGGCGGACGCTCTGAAAGAGATGCGTGGGCTAGATATGGGCAACTACATAATTTCAGAATCCACTAGTCATTAGTTGTCTTAACAGTCTTGAACGGAGAATTCACCTGGAACATAAACCATTGGGTCCCTTATGTATGAAAAATCTTGGTGCTAAGAGTTGCTCCTAGTAACAAAGTTCTCAGAAAATGTGGGTGTTTCTTCTTAGAATTAAAGAAAATGTCCTAGTACAGAAAAAAAAGAGGCCTTAAACCTTGAGAGGCCTTAAGGTCCAAAATTGTTAGGAGTATGGAAGAGGACTTTTCTTAAGCAGTGGAGAAAATGGACGGAAATTGATGAGGGAGAAGAAATGTGTTCCATATAATGAATGATAGTGAGTTAATATTGTGCAGAGATCTTACTAGAGACATGCAAACATCTCAGATGCCGCACAGAAATGTAATCACTACAATAATTAACATATTTAGCAACTGGAAAATGCAGCTATGCAGCAGCGATGAGTCTTTTACAACCTTTTATATTCAAAGTGATCACACAAAAAATTACAGCACTTTCAGAACATTACTGTTTCTCTATTAATTCCTGATAAAACATGTTAAATATGACAGCATGGTAAATATAATATATAAGTACAGTATATATAAGCTACATGTATAATGTGTTTGTGACAGAAAGAGAGAGCAAGGAAGTATGATAAAATAGGAAAAAAATATGATTACAATTTTTGAAAGCTTATAATAGACCCAACACTGTAAAAAAACTAAATCTGTAAAATTTAAAGTGAAAAACCAGCAGCTGTGGTTACCAGAATTCTAGCGTAAACAAAAAAATAAAAAATAAATATATATATATATATATACAGTACCAACATTTTAGGTTTTTAACGGTTTTAAGTAAAATTTACAGTTGAATACCATTAACTGATATAATGTAAATATACCAACCTATTAAAGTACTGGGATCTGTTTTGTAGCTTTGAAATAGACTGATAAACATCAAATGCAGGTGATGATGAGAAAGTCACATGATGAACCAAAGCCCATCACAAGCAGCTTTTAAACAGTAACATATATAGTAGGAGCTGCGTCATTCACATAAACACTAAACACCATCATGATGAGTGTTATTAAACTAAAATATGCAATAAACATTCATTTAACAACATTACATGTGACACACAACCCTAATAAATATCACTGATAAGAAAAAAAAACTAAGAAGTTATTTCAATGAAAAAAACATAAAATTCAAACCTTTTAAAATTTTTTAAATGCAATGCAGGGAATTATGGATTTGTCCCTGTAATTTACCGTTAACCATTTAACAGTTTTTTTTTGTTTTTTTTTCATAGCATTTTTTTCATAGCATTTTTTTTCTGTTAAAATCACAGCCATTTTTTGCAGTGCACTCTTAAAAACACTCTTTCATTTCCTCCTTGGACAACCAACCAATCACAGTCTTTAAAAGATGTTGTCATCACCACCTCATCGCTAAGATAAAAGTTTTTGTCTTAAAAGTTGCTTTCAGATTGGTCCTGATCACTTTTAAACTAAAACTCCTGCTTAAAGATGAAAAACAGAATCTTTAAGAATCTCCTCACCCTCATGACATTTTAAATGTTGGGGGATTATATGTAACTTTACAAAATGCAAGAAAGTTTTGCAGCAACATGAGGTTTGTAAATGATGACAACATCTTCATTTCTTTAAATAAGGCCTGTTTAATCAGGCTGGTTTGGGGTGTGTAATTGGGTTTCTTCCATTTGGTTAAACTTAATTTTGATGGTTCCTTTCAAACACTGACTTTAATAACTACATGTCAACTAACTCTTATTCCTAGACTGTTTTATTTTATTTATTTATTTTTTAGATTTTTTGGAATCGCACTTTGCATACATGAAGCCTCAGAATCTAACTTTAATCCACAAGCTCCACGTTCAAGGCTTTAGCTTTGCTTTACCTTGGCTCTTTTCTATCAGTAGCACACCCCGTGCTAAATTCATTAGCAATGCTATTGCCACAGGAACCCAGCCCCATAACGGTGCTCAGAGTCCCTTAGGACAAATTAGTGTATAGATTTGTACACTGAGAGGATAAATTGTCAAACGTGCTATTCAAAGCACAGACTGCTTCAATTTTGTCATTAGTTTTACCAGCGGCCAGAGACTTCTTCGACACAGATTTAACAAACCAGCCCGGGCCCTCAGACACACCCTCTCTTGTTCCTTTGGCCAGTAAAGATAAGCACTCTGTCTATTTCTACTCCGTATCAGATTCCACTGTGCCACAATGAGAGTATTTAGACATAAATCAACTGGAATGGCCTTGTTAAGAACCACCTACTGGCCAGAAGGTCGACGGGGGGCTTGTGCGGGTCTAATGTCTCTGTTTTGACATTATTGAACCTTCTGATATGACATATATAATGCTCCACTAACACGAACGGCTTATGCACCGCTCACTAGGAGCTAATTACTATGATGGCTTACCTATTCCTTCCTCATTTATCATGCAATCAAGCCAGTTATATTCCCCGCATCGCCAGCGCACGCAGCAGTAGACTCGCATTAATTATTATTTTCTTCTTACCTAGTAAAAATATATGCGGCGAAGGCCTAATAGCTTGTGTCATTTCCCTCATAAAGAAGCATTTCTTCAATTCATCTGGAGCTGTTATTCTACAGCGATGGGCACTTATGAAAATGTTATGGCAATATAGCAGTGGATTAGGTGTCGGGTTGGAACCCCAGCCAAGGTAGAAGCAAAGAGAGAAGAAGTCTGCCCGTTTAGCTCCAAACCAGAGCGAAAATGTGAACGAAATTAACAAGAATGGCTCTTTCATTTCAGCTCGCTCCTTCTTCCTCCCTCGCTGGGTTACATATTCGCCTACACCCTTCCTCCACGCATGGCCATAAGCCACATGGTGGAGTTATGGATTTAGAAATCACTCACTCCATCCCTCCAGCCCTCCCGGTCCATTCGGGCTGGAAAAAAAAAAGCGCCAGACTATCAGACTCCAGTAGCACAAGGCCACTACTGAGTCAAAGAGGCCCTCGGCTCCGGGGCCAGTGAGGTAGGGGAGACTCTGACCACCTATACACTCTTCCTCAGCTCTGGAAACTAACACACACGCGCGCACATCCACCCGGACACACACGCACTTCCACATCGGACGCACACGTATGCGTAAACACATGGGCTTGCAAACTGCGAGTGTACAGAACACACCTGCTGATTCTCCAGACAGCGGCTATACTGTATGCAAAAAGATTCCCTGTTATTAACCCATGCTGACAGCCGGTGCCGGAAAAGTTATTTTGCAAATGTAAAAGGTCACAGATTACAGGTGACCTTATCTAAAATGTCATTTAGTAGTGTGACTATTTGTAACTGATTGATTGCGTTTGATTACTTTTCTAAATTTCTAATGTTTTAACTGATAATCATTTCCAGACTGTAAAGCAGACTGGGTGTTTTTGAACCGTATTAAAGTAAAATATATTATACTGTATATATTGTAGTATTTACTACACTTTATTAATGAATGCTACAGCATACTGTAGTATTAACCAAAGTGAACTGATAAATAAATAAATACGGTAGTATACTTTATTGATATAAAATACCCTTTTTTTTGTAGAACACGCACAGTACAGTATTGGGTGCAGAATATTACTATAGTTGTAATATTATAATAGTTGCTGTGCTAATATAAGCCTGCCACACCTACCTGAAGATCCTAGTAATCCTGAAGACCTTGATTAACTGTTTAATTAGGAGACAGTCTGCAGGAAAGTCTCCCTGGAAGAAAGATTTGAAGCCCATACTTAAGGGATACAACAGATTGTCACAGATGCATTACCATTAACGAGGAAATTCACACTAAAATTCTGTCATTAATTACTCACCCTCGAGATGTGAGTTTTCACCGTTAGGTAGAGTATCCACCAAAGCCTTTTTCCCTGCAGCTAGCATATTTTTTCTATTGTTATAAATGGAAGCAGGATCTTAATATTAAGATGAGTAAGATAACATTTTTGATGAAATCCGAGAGATCTCTGAACCTGCATAGACAGCAAAACAACAACCATGTTCAAGGCCCCGACAGGCAAGGACCAAATAATAGTCCATGTGACATCAGTGGTTCAACCTTAACTTTATGAGGCTACAAGTATACTTTCTGTGCGCAAAAGAAAATAAAAATAAAAACTTTATTCGACTATTTCTTCTCTTCCTGGTAAAACTACAAAGAGTGTTCACAACAGTACCAAAGTATATGTATATACTTCTTATATCAGGGCAGTGTTCCTCAACACCAGTCTTTGCAATCCACCTCCCATAATATTTTAACACACTAACAAGCTGATGAGCTGAACAACAAACCAGGTATGACATCACACATCACTGTTTCTGGGTCCAAATGATTCATCACATGCCAAATGCTAACCACAACCATCCCTAATATACACTCACGATGTGCTGTACCTAAAAATCATGGTGCTAACTCAAAGTAATCTTTTATAAACCGTTAACATTTCTGGACGCCTGTGTTCACTTTTTAGCGTGCAGTCAAATGCAGGACACTTTGTAAGCTCATGCGAAGTAAGCTACTGCTTTCAGGTGTAAATAAGGTACACTGTGGTCTCTTTAATGATACGTAGTAACTTACTCTTGTACCAGTAAATATACTATTTATGTCTATGTATGTAGCTTTTCTCCAGTTTGTTTACAATACCTGTTTTGCCTCACATGAGGCATATACATTTATAGACCATGTCTGTGCATTATATAAATGTGTGAACATGTTACATACGTAGTAAAATACTCAACGAAGCACAGGGAACAGGATGTGTCGGGCATGTGTCAGAAGTTTGCCATGATGATGTAGCTGGCACTTACGCTAGCTCCCAGCCAAACCTTAGCCGTCCTTTGGAGATTTGCAGTGTTTGCCACTGAGCAGGAACTCAGCCCTGATTGTTTTCTCATCAAACCTAGCTTATTTTCATGCGGGTTGCCTCTTGCATACAGTGTGATTATTTGCTGAATGGAGGTCTTTTACTGCACAGCTAAGTGCCACACATTGCATTATGAGGCTCTTTGCTGATTGGCTGTCAGGGAAACTTTGGGACATGTTAAGGTATGGGGCACAGGATTGGGTTACGCCACAATTAGCTCAACTGGTTGGGCCAGGAGTGAAAAAAATGACATGGTTAGTGTTTACAGATGGGGGTGAACAGGGGATGACAAGGAAAGGAGGACTTGTTTGATGTCATGCACTGTATTGGTATCAGTGTTGAGGAGTGATTAAATGAAAATACCAACCCTGGCTTCGTTATTCAGCTTCATGCTACTAGCTACTAACTGTTTTTAATACAGTCAAGCTTTTCCAGTACCAAGACTGCATGTTATTTTGACTATTTCAGTAGCTAAGTAGGCCTTTTCCCCAAACTTTATACTGTATGTATGATTATATTGTATATATTATTAATATATATATATGTATATATATACTAGATTAATCTAGATTAAAATGGCTCATTTGAATTCTGCCAAATTATTTCTACCTAAATAATGACTAAAAGTAAAGCCCTATTCAGACGGGACTAGTTCTACAGGGCAATGTTTCACAGAGGTACTTGGTGATTTAAATCCCATCCGAATCTGCCATGTATGTGTTTTTCTCTCACAACCTCTGTGATAATTCTAGAGTCCGAATGCGATGTTATTTTTCACAATACATTTTCTTTTAGCCAATGTGATATGCCGTAGATGCTCTTACCACATGCACGTTGAATATATTTTGATATATAAAAAATAAATAAATACAAATAAAGATCCAGATCACATAAACTGCTAAGACTGGCAATTGTAATATCAGTATCAGGTAAGATTACTCACGTTCATTTCTGCACTCGGTTACATATGTTTTAATTATCAAAATTAAACATGGGTTTACTACAAATAAAAGTCATAATAGTTGAACTAAAGTATCCACACATCAACATGGTTTTGCTATACTATTCACCATGGTATTCGTGATTATAATAATTGTATCTGAATGATTATAGCAATGCAAGCATACAGAGCGTGTGATCTCTGTGACACCCAGATGTACAAAACAGGTGTTAGTCCTCCGTATATATATATATATACACACACACACAGATAGATAGATCATGACATTAACATTAGCTATGCTATAAATATTAATGGAACAACATACAATCCTAATAAACATAACATCACATTTTAAATTAAGAGCAGGGAATTCTGGGAACGTCAATTTACAGGTTTTTAATTTTTAATTTTTACATTCTTTTTTACTTCCAACAACTTTATTTTACCGTAAAATTGTCTGAATTTTTGTCATACTGTCTATATACCTATTGTTTGTCTATCTGTATGTAAATCTATCTGGCATTCAGCGATTAAATTTTTTCTGTAATGTTTAATAAAGGCTGTATATCAATCTGTTCTAAACAGGTTGTCAGGTTATTAGCTAACTCGATCATTTTGAAAATATTTTTTAACTTTTGCACATTCTTAGTTGGATATGCAATATATTATTCCAGGTCTTTTTACTATCTAAAAAAAAAAATGAAATGAAATAATTTGCGGTACCTGTTAATGACTGTTCCAGGGGTGGGTGCTGGCTTTATACCCTCGAAAAAGCTCAAGTAACAGTGGGGAACAAAGTGCTTGGCTTAGGCCAAGGTTGCTCAGCCATCAGGCAGAGCTGAATCCGGCTGGCTCTAGCTCAGTGATTACCCACCAGCCTAGAGAGATCAATTTCACTGAACTTCCCCTCAACCGAGCAGCTGTGAATGTCAATGGGTTCCTGTGAAAAGCCCCGGTGTAAATCTGAAGCAATTCCAATGGGTTTGTCTTTCTGGTTCAGGCAGAGGTGCGATGTTTAATCGTCCTTTTCAAGACACCGTGATTTAACCGAATAGGCCGTTGTGAGACAAAAGCAGGCCAGGGTGATGAGGACGGTCAGTTCTGCAGGATCAGACTGCTCTTGTTAAGAGAGCCCTTGAGACCATTGCCAACCAAAGAGGTGAGTAGGTGGAGGTGAGCAGAGAATGTGTGGGATTACTGTGCTGGTTTGAAGACTTACCTTCAATTACATTTGACATTTTTGTAGTCCACTGACCTGTCCATAACTTTAAAAGGTCGAATACATATAAGTTGGTGTTTCGATACGTCAGATGAACATGTGCTTGGTTGGTCAAGGACCGTAATCTCAGTAGACAGTGTAAGAACCACTTTTACCCAAGGATTGATGTCTTATAAAACAGACGATTGTTGAGCAGACATTTCTCGTTGCCGCCTGCCTGCTTCAGATGTTGGCTTTAAAAGGCTTTGCTAGTATCTTTACAGTATTAATATGTCAAAACTCAGTGCACTGAATGGAAAATGGGCTTTTGGCCCACCCATGGAGCAGGAAGCTATGTTTGTGAATTCTAAACTGAATGTTAGATCAGCCCTTTAATGGTCTTGATCTGAGAATCCCAACATGAAAGGCTTGGGTTAGACAGAGGCTTCAGTTCTTCAGTTGATGACTGAAAGAGCCCACAGCTGGAGAAGAACCCAGCTACAGAGAGATGAAGCGGGATTGGCTAGAACCGGGAGATCAGATGCTGAGTCAAACTGGTTGCTTCACCTCTGATCAGTAGTACGGGCCACTGAAATGTTATTCTAGTCATTGCCTCCCACTGAGCTAAATCTTGTGTGACTGTTTACTTGACTGCCGATAAACATCCTCAGATTCTAACAAGCTGGTTAATTGTGATTAAACCATTAGCTTTCAAAAGGAGAGTGTAAATTGAAACACTTAAAATCGATGATATCCACTGCAGGGTTTTAAACCCGCTGATAGCTCAGTGCAACTGTAATCCAAAGTTAAAGGCAGGGATCAGTGCAGACCCTGCTAGGTCCAAACACCATGTTGTCATTCCAGAATTGGTTGATGTTTATTTAGCTAAATCTTTTCTAAATCTTGAGCTCACACAAAAATGACCGTTGAAATCTTTAAAAAATGTGAAGTTTAGCAATGGAACCACATATTTGTTTGTCATAAAACAGGGGTGTCATAAGAGTTAACCCTAATTGAACTCATCTGTTTCCTGTCTGTCAGTCATTATGTTGACGACAGACTGGGGTTCAAACTTGGGAGCACTGATTCACTCTGATAAAATAAATAAATAGGGCAGCAGGTGCAACCACTCAACAGATTTTGCTTGAGAGGCGAGAGCTGCATGCAGTTTTCTTCTGGTTTGACGCTGACTAACGAGATAAAGAAGGCAGTGGCTGATCAGTGGATTCCCTGCGCGTTACACAAAAGAGCAGTTTCTGACACGGTTGGCAGCCGTCTTTTTAAAGATGCCGTTCCAGCCGTGTCCTCTTAGGTGTGGTCACTACCTGTCTGCCATTGACGGCCATGAGAACTGTCTTCAGTGTCTGGGTATCCGGCATGCTGAAGACGCGTTTGTGGAGGGTTCAGGTGCTCAATGTGAGTCCATCAGGTAACACCGAGTCTGACTCGGAGATGATAGCCATGCTTGCCCGGGCCGTCGCGAGCATCGGGCTAGAGGTGTCAAAGCCTCCTAGTCCTGAACGTTCGCGGCTAGATGATTGGTTTCTGGAGTCAGGTCATGACGTGTACCACTCCAGGTCCTCCCCTTTGGGCTCTCCCTGTCTCTACGGGTCTTTACGAAGGTCATGGATGGCGCCCTTGCACCGTTAATGGAATTGGGTGTCAGAGTCCTAAACTACCTCGACGATTGGCTCATACTGGCCCAATCGCGAGAACAGTTGTGCGATCACAGGGATCTGGTGCTCCAGCACCTGAGCGACTTGGGGCTTCGGGTCAAAGGGGAAAAGAGCAAACTCTGAAGATCTCTTTCCTCGGTGTGGAGTTAGACTCGGTGAGTATGACAGTGCTGGCCTGCCTGAGCAGGAGAGTGGTGCCACTGAAGCAATTTCAGAAGCTCCTGGGGCATATGGCATCCACAGCCGCTGTCTTGCCGCTGGGATTATTCTATATGAGACCACTTCAGCACTGGCTGCACTCCCAGGACCTGAGATGGGCATGGCGCCGCGGGGCATTCCGAGTGGTAATCACTCCGGCATGTCACTGCACCTTCAGTCCTTGGACAGACGTTGCATTCCTGATCTGGAGTTGGTTCGGGGAAGCACAGGTGGACCTGTTCATTTCCGGCGAGTCCTTGCACTGCCAGTGGTATTATTCCCACACTGAGGGGACCCTCGGCATGGATGCACTGGTACACAGCTGGCTGCAAGGCCTACGCAAAGAACGAGGGTTACATATGTAATCGAGACAATCTTGCTAATCAGGTCCTTCAGACTTATTTAAAAACTACATGGTTTATGTGTTGGAGCTGAGTTGGAACTAAACTCTGTAGGGTCGTTGTCCTGCAGGATCTGAGCTTGACACCCCTGTCCTAGAACAATGTTCCTATCAGACAAAAACCTTTTAGCTTCTCCTTTTTTATCTGTTTTTTTTTTTTTTTTTTTTAAAGAAAGGGTTAGGTCTGTTTTGTTTAAAATAAATGTTGTTCCAGAACTATGCAAAGCTTTGTCAGGCAAAATTATGGTCCACTGTACTGTACCCGTTCACTAATTACTATAATTACATTGTATGGTGTTAAATGTATGCTGCATGCATGTGCTACATGTAGTTTAACTGAACCTTTTAGTCTTCACAGACTGACATTAAGGCTGGAATGCCCTGCAGCACGCCCTGATTTTGCTGAGTTAGGCATGTTCCTGGGCCAACGTATTTTGTTGACCCTGGAACAACATTTTATTCCAAAATTGTAGTTTTGACCATATCTCTACACCTAAACCTAACCCT
>JAUCNO010000082.1:13271389-13283386 GCA_032353835.1 Enteromius viviparus | reverse complement strand
GTGATCATCTGCCCCGATAACGATTACAACTCTCGCTGCCGCCAAGGTTGCCGCTACCGTCGCAAGAGATCTCTTGACAGCACCTACCACACCAATACTGTGATGCTGGGGCCAATCAAACTCAAAGGTCAGAGGCCATTAATACATATAATTTATATTATAATTTATTTATATTACCTGTGAGTTTTTCCTAATGACTGTCCATTTATTTCTTTATCTGTCAAGGACTAAGACATGGAGTGATCAATTCGGAGAAGTCGAAGGAATGAACTGGAGTAGAAGGAATGACACAATCATCTTCTTAATTATCACCTTAATCATTGCTAATATTTATTAACCATCCAGCAAATTAATAAAAACACAAATTGTATTCACAATTTGCAATTCAATAAAGCATTTCTAAACAGCAGTTCTGATCATTAGTGTCTGTAATTGTGTTTATATTGCCTTCATGAATTGAATCAACACAATGCAAGGTACAAAATACACTGGCATAATGTTAATGATATCTTATTCATAACATGTTTTGTTCCCACCCAGTTACATTTAAATGTTTCAGAAAGTTTGGATGTTATTGATTTCTATAAATTCATTTGTATATTTTTGGAGGTAATAAAGGTAACAGGTTTAGAGACCAATTTACCCTATTTACTAGGGCTGTGCAATTAATCGCATGCGATTCTCATGCATATCTCTTCAGAAAAGCTGGGTCAATAAATAGATCAATAAATCCTTTTTCTCCATGGTATTTGTGAAAACAATGGTGTTGCAGTGGGTGGAAACGCACAGTTTGGTAATGTGTGGTAGTCATAATAAGATCCCCAGGTTTACATTTTATTTTAATGCGTCCTTGTTACAGTGTAATGATATATTTAAGTACTGAATTTATTAACTACATTGTACTTAATATATGGTTAGAGTTAGGGTTTGTTGTAGAGTTTTATTGTACATGTAACATGTGTAACAAAGACACCTTTAAAGTGTTACTGATCCCCTTTCTATGTCACAGGAAAAGATTTTTATGACAAGTCACCTTTAAAAAGAAAACCAAAATCAAAGATAACCCATATCAAATGTTAAAACCATAGGACATTTATAGTAAATAAATACAGGAAGTGCATTTCTAAGAACTTAAATACTTTTTCATTTATATACCATGGACACCAATGCCAGAGTTTAATTAACAATAACAATTAGGGCACATTTGAAGTTATACTTTTATTGTGGGGCGGTTGTGGCCTAATAGCAGAGAGTCAGGCTTGTACCCCAAAGGTTGCAGGCTCTGGTCTGACTGGGTTGAGACCTGAATGGCACAGAACCCCTGCCCACTACTCTGTGTGCGTGTGTCTTATTACTCACTGCCGTGTGTGTGCACTTGGATGGGTGAAATGCAGAGCACAAATTCTGATGGTTTACCATACCTGGCCACAAGTCACTTCCTTATTGAATGGCCCATTGTCACCATTGCCATAACTGGATTAATACACAACTCTTCCAGGCACAAGCACAAAGTACTAGACCCCATGATTTGAACCAAGAGAGACCTCATAGAAATAAAAGAACAGACCTCATAATCCAGCCTTGGTTATAGAATATGTTCACCTCCACAGAATATGTTCACCTGCACCTTTTCATTGTTCCCTGTTTATTTAAAAAAAATAGTTCACCCAAAAATGAAAGTTACGCCATATTTTGCTCAAGCTGTCCTAGGTGTATATAACTTTCTTCTTTCAGATGAACACAGACAGATTTGTAAAAAATGTTTCCTGGCTCTTCAAGGTTTTGCAGTGCTGGTAGATAGTGGTCATTATTTTGAAGCTCCATAAATTGTATATATCCGTCATGAAAGTATAACCTAAACTCCTTCGGGGTCTTCTGAAGCAGACAAATGGTTTTTGTAACAAAAATATTTCTACTTTTAAAATTATAACTAAAACCACTCACGTCCAGCAAAGATCGACATTCACGAGAGAGTCAAGTTATGGCTTCTTGTCTGACCTCTAACATAAGCTGCAAGCTGCATTTTGTTCTTATAGTAAACTAGTAGTATCTATCTGTCTTTCTGTTTGCCCGCCTGAGAGGAACCATCAGACAGGGGCAAGTCAGTGGCAAAGTCTACCCCTAGGTGAGACCAATTAAGGACGTCGGGGAACAGGTAGGGGTGGTAGTTTACCTTTGGGTAATTGATGAGGAACATTTGTGATGGCACATATCGAGCAACCTCTTACATACTGTTGCACTTGATTTGCCATCTGTGGCCACCAGTACTGGTCCTGGAGGAGGGCTAAGGTACGTAGATGGCCGGGGTGACCTGAACCTAATGAGGCGTGTACTGAATGAAGGACAGGCGAAGGTTTGTGGGCACATAAGTCTTACCCTCTGGACATTCAGGTGGAGCTGGCTCTGTTTGTGTTGCTTCTTGCAGTTTAGAGGTCAATTCCCACCTTATGGGAGCTAAGAACACAGAGGATGGCAGTATGGTGAATGGAGTCTTGAGAGTGCATCTGCCTTGGTGTTCTTGTGACCAGGTCTAAACGTGACTTTAAAATTAAAGTGTGTGGAAAAACAAGCATCACGTAAGAATTGGAGGTTTTTGTGGCCGGTTATAACCTCAAATGGGTGACGAGCCCCCTCTAGCCAATGCCTCCACTCCTCAAGAGCTAACTTTATGGCTAGTAGTTCTCTGTTCCCTATATCATAGTTCTGCTCGGCTGGGGAGAGTTTTTTTTAGAGAAGGCGGCACAGGGATGGAAAACAGGAGTGGTTCCATGGTACTGGATTATAGTCGACAAAGCTGCTCCGACCCCTAATGTAGCGGTGTCCACTTCCACAAAGAATTTGCGATCTGTGTCTGGATGGCGGAGTACAGGGGCCGTGCAGAAGGAGTGTTTTAGGTGGGTGAAGGCTGTGGGTGAAGGCTGCTGGATAAACGAACTTAACAGTCTGGTCATTCAGTACCCTATAATCAATACAAGGCCGAAGGCCACCATTCTTTTTCTCCACAAAATAGAAGCTGGAAGCTGCTGGTGATGTGGAAGGCCGAATGAAGCCTTGCTTGAGAGCCTCCTCCACATAATCCTCCATTGCCTGTCTTTCTGGGAGAGATAAACCCGGCCCTTGGGTAATTTGGCTTCCGGCAAGAAATCTACTGCACAGTCCCAGGGTCTGTAAGGTGGAAGATGAGTGGCTGCACCCTTACTTAATACGTCCTGGAAGGAATGATACTCCTGTGGAATTGGTGACATGTGAGGGCTCTGGACTTTCGACTGTGGTAAAGAAGCATTCCAAGATCGGATCTGTAGGCTTAGGAAGAGTTAATAGGCATGTTCTTTTACAAGACTCACTCCACTTTAAAATTTCACCTGATTGCCAGTCTATTTGGGGGTTGTGTTGACCTAGCCAGGGTCTCCCCAGGATCACATCCACAGTGGCATTGCGCAGAACGAGCAGGCAGATGGTCTCAGTGTGCAGACATCCTATCTGCATTGTTAGCTGAGGGGTACAAGCATTAACAGGTTTAATATCCAAGGGGTTACCCTGGATCGTAGTAATTCGATAAGGGACAGGGTTACATTGACATGGGATGGACATTTGATCCATACATCGTGACGAGATGAAATTTCCAGTTGCCCCGGAATCTACTAAGACTTACACTGAGTACAGGTGAGTGTTTAAACGAAGGAGGGAAGAGAAGAGAGGTATAAGATTTATAGGTCTATTTACTGCAGTAACACTCACCATTAGACGAGGTGGCCGAACAGGGCAGTTCCAAATGAAGTGGGATTTATCCCAGTAGAGGCAACATCCTTCCCAAAATCGACATGATCTCTCTGACTCTTATAGGTGGTAAGAATCTGTCTCATTGCCTCAGGTTCTGGATGGCTCCTGTCGACGAGGATAGACACTAGCAAAGGTGGACTCGTTGTGAGATGCTGTGATACGATGATTGCCTTCTTTATGAAACTATCCAGGCCCACATTATCGTCGTAGATAGCCATGTGCAAGTGAATATCAGTTAGTGCCCTGCGGAACACAGCTAGCAAGGCAGTGTCATTCCATCCGCTGGTAAAAGACAGAGAGCGAAACTGTACATAATCATGGATAGAGGAAGTGTCTTGCCTGAGCCGTGGCAGTTCCTCCTGAACTGAGACTGGACTGCATGGTTGACCGAAGACTTCTCGGAAGTGCCTGAGAAATAACTCAAGGGATGACAAATGTTGGCTTTCTCCGGTCCAGAGCACCTCCACCCAACGTAAGGCTCGATAGTCTCCTTCCTCATCCCGGTTAGAGGTCTCCTTTGTCAGAAAAAGAATATGGTTAGGGGCTGAGCTTCTGTAATGCTCAGAAACTGGCAAGAGACAAGGGGTAAGTGAAAACACTGATCTTTAATGAACTTAAAATCACTTTGCTTTCAGAGCTATAACAGAAAGTAGCAGAAGAAGCAATAAACAGGTAAATAATGCAAAACAGTGCTTTCGGCGACTCCTGGATCGCCACTCAAGCCACTCTGGCCATTAATGAGTCAATAACTTCACTGGATAAAGCTGGTGCAGTGTTTCACAGCTTTCGGGACAGGTAAAACAGTGACTCGGTTCCACAGCGATCTCCAGATCGCTACTCTTCCACAATACCAAGGTAAATAACAGATAAGGATTCTTACAGAGGCAGGCAGATACAGAGACTTCCTTGGCAGGGAATAAGAGCAGGAACATCAGCAGATTGAAACAGGTTGTTACCACGAGCTCAGCCGTTGAGCTACTGGCAGAGAATACCTTTAACTCTTGCAGGTTATTCACAGGTGCTCTTAATTAATAATCAGGTGAGAGTGAGCGAGTGAATGAGGCTGTACTGAATGAATTAAACAAGCTACAGATATTCCAAAATGCAGCTGCTAGAGTCCTTACCAGGACAAGAAAATATAATCATATTACCACAATTTTAAAGTCTCTGCACTGGCTGCCTATTAGATTCCGCATCAGCTATAAAATATTACTTCTTACCTACAAGGCACTTAATGATTTAGCTCCTGCGTACCTAACTAGTCTTCTAACACGCTACAATCCATCACGATCCCTAAAATCACAAAACTCTAGACTGTTGGTAGTACCAAGGATAGCAAAGTCTACTAAAGGAGGTAGAGCTTTTTCACATTTGGCTCCCAAACTCTGGAACAGCCTTCCTGATAGCGTTCGTTATATATATACATATATATAACTGGGAGTAAAATGCAGATGCATAAATACCAGAGGAATTAAGTGCATGATTTTTTGCTTCCAAATACTGGATAAATGGATTAAAATACTTCTGAGAAAATGACTCATGCTTATTAACACTAAGTGTCAAGAACAGATGAGTGAGAAAGACTGTAAAAGCTGCGTTCAGTTTTGCAAGTGCCAATAATTTGAATATAGCTCAATATGTGTCACTACAACTCATATGCAAAGATCCTTCATACAATTCCAGCCAGAAGTAAACTAAATTATGCTTTTATCATCAGTCGTTGCCAAAGTGGCTTCTCAGGGATTATACTGCACTTTTTGTTAGCGCCATACACATTTTCTTTGGAGAATTGTAGTTTAACCGCTTTAAATAATTATAGATTGTTGTTTGGTGAAAAGAAATCCTCACTTCAAGTAGTCAAGCACATATTCTGGTGTCCAGACTGGCTTTAGCTGGGTCAGGCTGCACTGGATCTGCCTCATTAGCTGTCCATCAGATAAGCAACTCACTGACACCATCATTAGTGTAATTGTGTGTGTTATCCAGGCCTGGACCCAAAGCCTCTGGCACTGCTCACCATATATTCGCTCTATCTGATGGGTGAACACCCACTTTGGCAAAAAAGAGATGCTTCTAGCTTGGCCGGTGCTCACCAGCAGAAAAACATGCACTTGGATACTGGAAATGATGCATTAACATTTCTGCAGCACTTAAACTCACGGAGACAGAAAAGAAGAGATGACTGCTGCTTCACCAGCTCCCTGCTGAATTATGGGACATGGAGGCAGACATGGCAAGGTTTCATAGCTCATTGGTTTTCAGAGCTGCGGCTTAGTCGCGCCGCACCAATGTAATTTGTACCACATGTGTTTGAACGGCCGCTTTAGACACTTCGCACAAGCAGCGCAGTAAAAAACACAAGTGTACAGGGTCGTGTTCTTCGGTCTCGGTGACAGGAGATGACAAGGTGGAGCGCTAAAGGGGTTTGAGGGAAGGCAGGCGGGTGGAGGTCAGCGTGGAGGTGACTGAGTCAGGTACTGTCAAGAGAAACCTCCGCTGACTAATAAACCAGCACTGAGATCTCATTCAGCGGAGGTATCCGTTCACACACACACAGCAATCGCTCCAGATCTCAGCATGTGCTATTCATTTATTCCAATGTTTGTTCATATCTGTTTTTGCTATCATTTATTTAGCTTTTTTTAAGGTGTCCTTAATTACACAGTACTGAGTAATATTCATTTTAATATTTAATTATAAGAACTGACTAATATTATTATAGCATAATACTATATATAAATTTATTTTAGTTGTTTTTGTTGCAGTATAATTTTATCCATAAGTAATGAATAATATTAATTAACTATGTGTACCTAATATATGATTAGGGGTTGGTCTAGGTTTACTTGTACTGTAGTTATGCATAATTACAGTAATAGTTATAATAGTAAATACATGTAATGTTAAGGACATCTTAACAAGTTATTATTATTATTTTTTGTTTGTATGGTTATTTATTTATCTATTTATGTATCACTTTGTCCATTTATTTATTTATTTATTAATCCATGTAATTTTTATCATTGCTAGTAAATTCATACATTATAGTTCTCACTTGCCATGCCATGTCTCTGTCATTTTTATCATAACTAGTAAGTTACATTATATTGTATAGTATTGTAAATTTAAATACATATATGCTTAATTAAAAAAAAATAAATAAGTGTATATATATATATACACGGTCTATATAATAAGCACATGTACAGTCGGTACTTGCTGATATGAATTATAAGGTAACCGAGGTCTTAATTATGGCAGCATCTTGAATGAATTCATATTTTTTAGCTCATTATGTCAAACGTCTAGCAATGCTCCTGCTAAAGCCAGCCAGACATTATAAATGTTGCTTTGTGCAATTTAGTTGATTTTCATTACCACTCCAAAACAGGTGTGAAAAATAGCACGTTTTGACAGCATTGCCATTTATTGTATATTTGAACGACTATAAACACATTTCAGAGACAGCAAATATTATGAATGCACGCATTATACATATTGTATATGCTTCATTTTTTGTTTCGATGGCTGTGAAACCTTGGGAGCCCTCCAGGTATTTCTCATTCTAACGCCAACAGGAACATCCCCTCCTCACACACACACACACAGACACACACACACGAGGACGCTGTGGTTTCTGACGGAAACATCAGGGGCAGAAGTGCGGGGCTCAGCGAGAGCCGTGGAGCCAAATGGGCCTTTCACCTCTGTCTGATTCCACAAAGAGCAACTTATCCAGCCTTCAGCGGGTCCCCTCCTTGTCATCCTGAACCGCTGCCAGCCGAGACCACAGCTTAATAAAGTCCTGACTCCTGATGTTCACTGCCAATGCTGCTCGTGTGGATGCCATTGACTCTGATGCTGAACTAGAGGTCACTTATGGCTTATGTTCTTCATTAAAGGTGTTTTAGCCTATCAAAAGCTCAAATTTGAACACAACACGTATTATTGGGAATGACAGAATTAGTAAGCTGCAATTTAGCAGCTGAAAACAATACCCCTGAGCAGGTAATCTTAATAGACAAAATAATGTATCAGCTATGTATCAACTATGCAGATGGTTAGACATTCTATACATTAGGTGCCCCCGCAAAAAATAAAGGCATTATTTTTTCTGTTTTTTTTCTCTCAAATGGTTAACTTTTTTTTTATTATTTATTTATTTATTTATTTATTATTCTTTACTTATTTTTATGAATTTTAAGATGTTACAGTCCATATAAATGTAATAATGTATTTTAAAATTGTCTTAAATAGCTAAAAATCATAATTTCTTCTTGTCTGAGTTTGTCAGTGTATTTTTTCCATCTTGTATCAATGTTCACTCAAAATATGTTATAGTACTTTTCTTTTGGCAACATTTTATTTATTTTATTTATAAAAGCCCTAAATTGTTTAAATTGTTACTCACCAAATTCTACAACATTACGTTATTTAAAATTATATATATATATATATATATAAATCTCATGTCAAATCTGTAACCAAACCATATTTTGCAGACAAATTACTTAGAATTTAGTTTAAAAATGATGCCACTTTCACTCAAAATACTCTAATCTAAAAACTTCTTACACCAAGAGTTATTGTGTAAAACATCAACTCTGTCACCACAATATCCAAAAGAAAACAGAATGTATTACTGATCTCACACTGGTTTATTTTAATCATGTTTTCATTAGTGTCTTGTGTGCTTTGCCTTTACGCCAGCAAGTGGAGCTTTGGAAAAAATTAAATAAAACTGTCAATTCTGTTTCACTATTATTAGCTCTGTTACTCTATGCTCTATTCAAATGTACCTGCAATTATATAATTACCCATACACACACACACACACACACACACATATAAACACACATATAAACACAGTATTTCTGAAAAAGATGAGAAAAACAGAGCTGTGAGATAAAATTAGCAATTATTTTTTCTTGTAATTTATGTCATGGTAAAAAAATAAGTAAAATAATAAAAACAGCAATTGAGAAATATAAACTCAGAATGACAACAAAGTGTTCATTGTGAAATAAATTGTGAAAAGGAAAAAAAGTAAGAAATGTGAGAGGAGAAATAATTCTGAATTGAGTAAAAAGTTGCACTTATGTATGCATTTATTTATTCATTTAGTTCCCCTTGAAAACAGCCATCCATAACTGACAATAGCTGCAATTATTTTATATTTTTATTTTATTTTATGCCATACACGACTTGTTAACTAAGATTAAGCTTTCAGAAACTTTAAGAATAAAAATAAAATTAATAAATTAATTTTCTGTAAAATGTATATTAAATGTTTCAAATATTTTGTTACTAATTAATATTAATTAAGTTACTTATCCAGTTTACTGTAATTCATCATAACGTTGTCATGAACTGATAGTATTCTAATGAAATGAGAAGAAAACTGATCTCTGGGTCCTACGTTATATGCTTGGTTATATAGAACAGCTGTTTGTGGTCACACGGCTGTTTAGGTGGAGTTTAGCAGTAAATGTGTTGCATTCAAATGCGGACAGGTTTCACGAACAGACAAAAGTCATTAAAAGCAGCCTTTTATGACTGAGCTTTCTAAAAGTGCCTCTACAGAAGGCCATGCTAGCAGTGAAAAGCTGTCAGGACGGTCCCCTGTGCCAGATTCTGTTACCTTTAGGGGACGACTGGCGAGAGAACATGCTAATTTGACGAGCCGCTGCTACATACTGACAATCTGGAGAACTATTTCAGCACTTATTAGCCCGCACAAACCTCAGCGGCAACAGCTGGAGAGATGTTTTGACACTCTGCCAAAATATAGTGTCATTGTGCTAAAGACTGGACATATTTCAGACCAAGTGTCACGGGACATTAATGCTTTTAAGAATAATTCAAGATTACACTTAAATAAAGAAATACATCAGAAATTTGCCACCAAATAATCACTGATAATCAACATTTGGCGAGTGGTCCTTGTCCCTTGCATGCATTTCTAGTTTCTAGTGAGTGGCTGAACATGTGCACGCTCTCAGCATTGGTTTCCTTCCACTTCAGCATCTATTAAAGCATGAAAACATGGTTCTGTTTTAGTCAGTTGCTCTTATTGTTGCTGTTTAACTGCACGTTGCCATTTAGGACCAACATTAGGCCACATGTCTGTGTTACAATCAAGCTGGAGCTCACTGGTTGGCACTCCAGTGTCAGACGAACTCTATGTGTTTTGTGTCTGTTTTCAATCCTGGACTCTTGTCAATAAACACATGTCTCCGCCCAACTTGTCTGTTGTCTTGGTTTGTCATTTATATCTACGCCCCCTTATCTGTTGCCATAGTTGTACATTCAAGTCTTCGCCCAGTAACCCATAACCTTAACCTAAACTTAACTTAAACTTAAACCCTGGATGTGTATGTGTTGTCATGGTTCATTGTTGTTCTGTCGTGTATTTTCATTCGTGTTAGATCTTTGTTTTTTTTGGTTCTGGATGTATCATTGTCGCTCTCGCCTTGCCCCCTGGATTCTGTTTACTCTCACACCCTGACTCCTCTTTTGCTCTGCCTCTGTCAGTGTTGTTTGCTGTCATCGACCCTGCCCGTCTGTACTCTGAGTGTGTTTAATAAACAGCTTGCACGTAAATCCACACACCTCCTGTTTTTCATCAATGCTGGTAGTTTTACTAGCTGCATTATTTATTTTATTTCATTTATTTATTTAGTTATCATTACATGACATCAAATGTTTTTAAAATAGTAATAAGGTCCTTTTTTACAGTGACCCAGTAGTGCACAACACACCACAATTAAAAAAAGCCAACATAAGCTCACAACACAACAGAAATGCTCACAGCCGCTTGGGGGCAGTTGGTCTGAAAAAACGGATATAGTGCAAGGTACTCGCAGGCTGTTGGTAATAAATCTTTATTATAGGGACCCACAAAATGTACAACACATCACAAACTTAAATAACATCAGGTGAATTTGATTGGGCATGCTTGATTAGGGAATCGGCTACCAGGCGTTGGTAATTACTGCGTTCACGATCCTCTCGAAACCATGTTTTTTGCAAAACACATACTTAAAAAAAAAAAAAAAAAAAAAAAAAAAAACTTTTTTTTTTTTTTTTATTTGTATTTACTTTCAGTTTCAAATATGTCTATACACTTCTTGCATTTTAAGTTTTACATTTTATTATTCTTTTTTTTTTTGTACAAACTTACACCCACTTCTTGTTCTAGGCCTTTCTGGATAGTCATATGCTTCAATTTGTTCATCACTATTATGCTTCCAATCTTTCAATATGTGCCCAGTTCAAGTTGCACACCAGTTTTGGCTTAAAACCACCAGAGTCTGGCTTTTGTCCAGCTGTCAGTGTTTAGAAGACTTTTCCTGTTCGACACACACTACAACGCAGAAGTGATGTGAGCTGGACACACACGCATTGTAGAATTCTGACCAAGTAGAATAATTTGGGTGTTACTGCTCCAACTTTTGCTCTAATACATATAAAATGTTTTAAATGGAGCTTTATTTTAATCGAGTTTTAGTGCCTCGAGACAGAATTGTCTAGAGTTTTGTGGCTTTTAGTTCACAGCAGTTAACAAAATGAACTTCTAGCAGATTTACAGTCTTTCTACAGGCTTCATTGTCACATGTTCTCCACGGGATAGGACACAAACATACGTGCAGCAGGAACATCTCTTGACGGGCTGCAGACAGACACATGTGTTTTCAATGCCTTTCCTTCGATTACAGCACTTGGCTTCTGCAGGGGAGAACACATATCAGTGCCAGACACTGACCTCCTGACATTAGCGCGCTTTCTAATAAACAGTATTACACAATCATATTTCGACAGGGTCAGTGACATTGTTTTAAAAATCATCCATTAATAAAAATAATCTGTTTTGTGATTTGTTTTTATTGTGGTCTTTTCTGCTCACCAAGGCTGTATTCATTTGCTCAAGATACTGTAAAACAGTAAGGTTGCAAAATATTATTACAATTTGAAATGACTTTTTTGTATGCAAACACAGAGTGAAATATAATTTCTTTTTTTTTAATTATTTAAAAATTGATTTACATTCTTCCAGTCTTCAGTCACATGATCTTTCAGAAATCTGTCTAATATGCTCATTTGCTACTTGTGCACAGATTTGCTGCTTAATATTTTTTTTTCAAGTCAGTCAAGTCACTTTTATTTATATAGCGCTTTTAACAATACAGATTGTAGCAAAGCACTGAACATTATCAA
>JAUCNO010000082.1:13252528-13271289 GCA_032353835.1 Enteromius viviparus | reverse complement strand
TCTGTTCGCTCGTAACTTTATTTCATTATTGAATTTGCGTCACTTTCGTGTTTAGCCCTACTTTTTAAATGGAGCTGAACTGTGTCCTTCAGACCATACTTTTGCTACTGTATTACCTTCATAGATTATTCACTTACCACTGTTGTTTGATGAACTAGTGAAAAACAGAGAGGCTGAGCCTATGAGAAGTGAAACAATAATTTAAATGGAGCGGGAGAAAACATTTAAATAAAAGGAGACGATGCAAGAAAACCAATAATAATATCCACGAGTGTAGTGCAAGAGGAGATGCAAAAAACACGCTAACCTGCAGATGAATGCTAACGAGCTGCACTTGCGGTTTTTAGAATGAACGCGAACGATCAACAAACAGATAGGTTTGATATATTCTATAGGAAATATTAAAGGAGTTAGGTTGTATATTTATCACTATAAACAGCAGCTAGAGATAGACAGAAATACAAAGCTACGTATTGGAGCTACAAACACACTGCAGACTCTCAGCAGAGCAGCAGGCAGGAGTAATCGAGCAGGAAACTATAGAGAGAATGGAGAATGTCCCTGGTGATTGTGCGTTCCTCACACTTCCACAGTGTTTGCTTGTTCAGGAGCAGTAAAGAGCTCTTGATGACTCCTGTGATTGTGTATTTAGGATATGGCCAGGCTGAATCTAAATGGGGACTTTCTAATCTGCCATGAAGCAATTTGCGCCCTGTGGGGTGAGGGTAGATAGCATTCAATTGGTAAGATCACTCTGCACTGCAAAAAATATCTAGAATTTTAAAAACTAATAAGGATTTTCTACAAGTAAAAATGATTGTCTTGTTTTCAGAAAAAAAAAAAAGTTTTTAATTCAGCCTTGACTGACATGAACTCGCTTTTGACAAGTGCTGAATGTAAATATTTGTTAACACCAAATTGAGCAAAAGGTAATTTGGTAATGATTTATATGTTGAGTTGCTACCTACTGCATGTAGAGTGTTCCAAATCATTTACTTTTTAAGTTCCATGACAGCTACTGTATATGCTGTCTTCTAAGGGAGCTGCTGATGTTTACAGGGAGGCAAATCTAATGGTTTTGAAACACAACCAATATACAACAGAAGACACACTTTTAACTGGCAATTTGACTTTAAAAAGAGCATAAAAGATATGTGTGCGCTGATCTTTATGCCCTCTGTGCTGTAAATTTTAGAATGGCAATTATCCATATCAGCGCTAAATCCCTCAAAGGCTTAATCGCGACAGACTTCAGGACGGCCTAATCCTGATGAATGCATCCACCTAAACGCATGCAGCCTGCTATAATCTTCTTTTCATCTTTGTCTAAAAGAAACATTAAAGTCTGAGTGACTCTGTGCAATTTCCAAAAGGTCAGCTGTGATGAAAGCACCTAAAGCACTCCAAGGGAAGTTACCTTGAAATGAAAATATTGTCTGTAAAATCGTCCAAAATGTCTCATTTTATTATTTCAGATGCACCTGGCATTTAAATCATATTATAGGACACAGTCTGTTAAGAATACTGAACTTTGCAAGAGCACTTGCTGCCCACTTCCATGTATTTTATTATAACAAAAGGCCTTTAATTCATAAAGTTTAGTTTGAATCACCTGGCAAAAAGCAATGTTCTTTTCAGACTTTATGTGGCAAACTGCTTCAAAATAGAGCCCCACCTTAGACAAATCTGCTCATTTTCTGTTGTTGCAAAATCTGAGATTTCTATTTTGGTTAATGAAAACTGCAAGATTGTGATTTTTGTGTCTCTAAACTGATCCAGAAAGCACTGAGATCATTTACATCCTTGCAGCAATATTGAGAAAAAAACCCTTCAATATTAATGAGACACGCTTAAGTATAGGTTTATATTTTCAACCCCAGACAAAATAAATGGTCTGTGTAAACTTGCGCGGGATAGTGGACTATTGCTCGTTTCCAGAATGGTAAGGGAGCGGCCTTCTTGACCTGTATATTTGCACAGACCTTTTCTCTTGTGATGTCATTGTAACACTATAAACAGTCGATGATTTTTTTCCCCGATCGAGTGGATGAACTGTAACAGCGTCTTATTGCTGTGACTTGGCCTGGAGAATGTCCCTGGTGATTGTGCGTTCCTCACACTTCCACAGTGTTTGCTTGTTCAGGAGCAGTAAAGATCTCTTGATGACTCCTGTGATTGTGTTTTTAGGATATGGCCAGGCTGAATCTAATGGGGACTTTCTAATCTGCCATTAAGCAATTAGTGCCCTGTGGGGTGAGGGTAGATAGCATTCAATTGGTAAGATCACTCTGCACTGCAAATTTTTTTTTGTTTTCAGCCAAAATATGTAGAATTCTTAAATAAATAAAAAAATTATTGTCTTGTTTTCAGAAAAAAAAGTTAAAACTAAGTTTTAGCTTGAAACAAGCTAAATAATTTGCCAATGGGATAAGCTAAATTATTTCGTTTTCTGCTTGAAATAAGATTATTTTGCTTAACCCATTTGCCGATTAGGTCCCACTTTATATTAAGTGTCCTTAATACCTGTGTACTTCCATAGTAACTAGATGTGTATGTAGTATTTAACCACAGTGTAAGTACACAGCAGTAACTTAGGCTTTAAGTTGTGGTTGGTGTCCAGAATGTTACACTTTATATTAAGTGTGTGGTTCCCGAGGAGTTACAATGTATATACACTGGTGTTACAGAGGTGCACCAACTCCACCCACTTTACATATCCCTACACCTACCCAACACACACCCCCTGATCCCACCCTTTTCCAGTTACTCTCATACATACTGCTGTTACTAAATGTAGCTCTGTAATACCTGTTACATGACTACTTAGTGAAGTGAAAAAAGTGTTGTTACCCATGTCCTGTTACACTTTTGTACTTACACACCATATATATATATATATATATCTCTTCTTACGTACTTGCTGAGTCATTTTGTCTTGTTTGTAGTATAAAAATCTCATATTCTTGAATCAAGATGAATTTACTGAACAAGTACAATTATATAAGATATTAAGTATGGAAGAACAGTATAATCGGAATCAGCCGGTAAGGGCTTTAAAAGTAAATATTGGCCCAATATGAAATTATGCAGATGTGTCTTGCCGATAATGGGCAGATATTTTTGCTCTCTTTGTCTCTCTCTCTCTCTCTCTCTCTTTCTATATATATATTAATTAATTAATTTATTTATTTTTTGTCATTGCACTTGTAAAATAAGTGCATATTGATGCAAGAATGTTGAGATATTTATAGAAAACTAGACAAAAAATATTACTTTAAATGTTGAGTAACTTGACAAGCTACAGTTTCAAGGTAGTGTAACATCAGGAGTGTTTAAGTCTACTAGAGGGCTACTATCTTGCAGAGTTTAGCTCCAATCCCAAATATACACCATCTTATTCGTTCTGTCATGATGACCAGAAACTAAAATAAACCAAGAACCAATATTTCATCTCCTTGTGAATGTCATCCACTTTTATAGGTGGATGGAAAGTAAGCAAGGCTCTGCCTCTTCTCCCTTCATCAAAAATTAAAAAATATTACATATGGCTTTAAAATCTTGTTCAAACCTTGCCCAACATTGAATAAATTGGTGAAGGGGAAGCCAAAAAGCAAAAGAAATCAGAAGCATGACCTTTCGCGCTCAACTCTCCTTTATTTATTGAATTATTGTAATCATACAGTACTTTCTTCCTCCCCCCAATAAATCTGGCATTTTACATTGGTTTCTATTCCTGTCGTTCACTGGGTTCATGTCTCTAGACATCAGTCTTTATTAGAGAATGCTAACACTGTGGTCTTGAGCATTGCCCATGTGCTCAGCAGGTTAGGTATTATAATCAGATGACTGGATTTTTTCCATATAAACAGCAAGTTGACGGTTCCAGTAAACCCTGCCCTGTGTCCTCTTATAGGATTCCGTCATTCTCTGGACTCTTGTGTTGTTAAGGTGCAGCGTTTCAGTTCATCTCTATCTGACCGGCAGCAGCAAACCTCTATCACAGTTGTGGTCAGTGTAAAAGTCAGAGTGCATGTCGTACTGCGGTGTTTCTGTGGTTGTGGTGCACATGCTCATTTATATGATTGAACACAGAGAGAGGAAATACTTTTTTCAAGGTACATTAAGTTTATCTTTGGCAGCCTATAAGCTACTTAATACCAGTTGTATGGCTGGCACAGGACCTTCCAGAAATATCTGATAAAGGCTGGAATACACTAGATGACTTTTAAAATCTGAACAGATTTTTAAAACACTAGGCATCAGACACTTAGAGACTCTGTGAATAGGGACAAAGGAAAACTGGGCATCTTACACTACACAATTGAGGATCATACACCAGCGGACTCCGATCACAATAGCTCTGATCACAACAAACATGCAGAAATGTAAAAAAAACATGACAAATGAAACCAAATCTGTTCTAAAATTGTCTAAAAATATGAAACATGTTTGATAACCTCCGACTGGATAGAATCAAAGTCTGAAGATAAAAAAAATCAAAGTCTTTGACCATCATACTACCTGATTTTTTGTGGACTCTGTCAGCTTCAATCTGCAGACTGGCTCTGACTTTCCTCAACTAGCGTCGACTTGTTCAGAGTGTAAAATCAGGGACAATCAAACATGGTGTAGTGTATTCCAGGCTTAAGTTGTAAGTTGTTATCTGTATTTATTTGAACTTTGAGCCAATCAAAATTATATATAGTAACATAATACCTTTTACAAGTCCTTTACAAAGGATACTATTCTATATTACCCAAATAAAATAAAAATAGGATTGCAAATTAATGGATTGCAATTTTCTGGTTATCATTATTATTGTTATTGTTATTATTATTATTATTGTAATAATAATAATTATTATTATTATTTTAACTTGACTTTTAGTTCATTCCAGGGTGAGATTTATACATAATCCGAAAAATTAGTTATTTTTTAGGATTCTAAGCACAATATGTAAAATATTTAATTTATTTATACAATAATTAAACATTAAGAAAATCACCTTTAAAGTTGTCCAAATGAAGAACATAGCATACTACTAATCCTAAATGAAATGTACTTATATTTATCGTAGGACATTTACTAAATATCTTCATGGAACATGATATTTTGTCATGAAATAATTTTTTTGAATTTTGACCCAATGTATTGTTGGCTATTGCTACAAATATACCTGTGCTGCTTTGCGATCTATGTTTTGTGCTCAAGGCTCACATATGTTAGTAAAGGCTGTGGTCAAATTTACTACTATTCATCAAATTATTGCAGGAAAAATCTTTTTAAATTGTCCTTTTAATAAGAATCCATGCAATCAATTTTTTATAAGCACAAAATATTAGGCATGCAAATTCACTGCAATTATTTACCACCATTATCTAGTTAGCCTCAGTTGATGGATGATGCAATTACACCATGCACCCAGAAAGCATTTACAGTTCAGAAGATCCAATAAAAACGTGCATGTAGAATTGAACACCCAAGACTGCTGATTTAAAACCATATGCAGTGTTTGCTGAAGGGTTGTGCATGAGGCAGCTTGCACTTCATACACTCCAAAGTATGCAACAGTTTTTCAGTTGTAATTCTAGATTTGTAATGTTCAGTAGCAAAGAAAAATGCACTCGGTTTCTCTGCACTTACGTCCTCCCCTTTGTACATGTTGGACTTCAGTCATGAAGCGGCTGCTGTATATATCTTCTCGTTCCTGACAGTCCCAGCAGCTGTGGGCAGTGCAGGAGGTGGTTTTTATCATTGTTTGATGTGTCCACCCACTGAGGGCACAGCGGGATACCGTGACAAGCAATGCAATCGGCTGTGTCTTCCTTCATCTCGCCGAAGATGATGTCTGGATGCCAAGCTGTGAGGGCTCAAAGGTGGCCTCCATTTCCACGTCGACCCCCACAGCTTGGACCTACTGGATCCTCTCTGGCTCATTGAGTCACGCTCAAGAGCGGAACCGGGATGGAGAATGTGTACACACTGTAGCTTTAAGAGAGAGAGGGAGTTGAAGAGAGAAAATAGATGGCAAGCAGTCATCGGGGCATTGAGGCAAAGTTCAAGAGGCGCTTCCAGAACTATCCTGGCGTTTTGGCGTGAACACACAGATATTCCACCATGAAGGTGAGGGTAACTGGATACATGGGAGCTCTATGATGTTTTCCATTTGCATGTCTTACAAGGAAAGTGAACTAGTCCATCACAGTCACGCGTGCATCGTGCTGATCCGAACGTAGGCCAAAAGGAATCAATCAAATCTTCTCAAAGGTCAGGCTAAGTTTGTAACAATGACCAGAAGTAATGTTCCAGAATTACTGTAAAATATGGCACTCTTAAAATAGCTAAATATTTTAGCTTAGCACAAACCATACAACAGGCCTTTTCGAGACTTTACAGACATCCCAGGCTATCAGTCTAATTATATTATGTTACATTACTACATTACTTTTTGCATGTTACAGTGTCCAATGAGACTCACTAAAAGTGTATTCAGCTTGATCAGAAATGGATGAACGTGAAGGGCAATGAAATCAAATGTCTGACGAGCAAGGTTAATAACGTAGCACCTACTCTGAACCTAACTGAAGCAAACACGAGGTATTTCCCGAGGTAAGTGTTTCCCGAAGCAACCATGCTAATTTTATCTTTCTTCTATAGTGTTTTATCTTGATTTTTGTGTCATAGGACTCTTATCTGAATAGCAAGTGCAATTCTTACCGGGTGTGCTATCAAGCTATTTTACTATGTCAGAAAAACCAATTACTGTATATGTGAGCGGAAGTATAGTGTGACATATTTCCTAGTGAAACAACTTCTGAAATGGGAAAAAAATACAGGGCAGGACTTGAGGATTTCGTCCTTGGATAATTGATTGAATTGTTGGAATATGTGTGTCTCAGGTTTCTGAAGAGGCAGGGAAACAGACACAGATAGTCGCGCCATCGCTCATGACCAGAAGAGAAGATGAGTCGTTTTCAGGGGAAGGGGAGGTTTACATTTTTGATTATAGATTATGAAGCAAATGAATTAAAAAATAATAATTATGAAGTGCACATACAGTATAAGTTATTTATAATAAACACTACAGTATTCCATAAAAAAAATAAGACTTCATGTCATCTTTAAAAATAAACAGACTTTTCCATTTCCAAAAGCATTTATTTTTTAAAGTAAAAGTCTTTACTGCAGGGCTGACATGTCTCGCGTCAACAACTAATGACGGGGCTAACTCTAACTCTAAAGTTTTAATAAACAACAACAGTCATAATAAAAGTTAATAAAACAATTCAGTCCACCCTACAAATGCAGCGAAAATTGGAAATTTCTGTGACACGAAACATTATTATTTATAAAATTATAGTGGATTAGGTCCACCATGATACTACATTAACAAAACATTGACCCAGCTACAACATGCAGAGTGATACAAAATGTGACAGGACCTTCCTAAGGCGATTCTGGTATAATATCTCAACCAATCAGATTTGAGAACCAGAACAAACTGTTGAATAAACATGAATACATAGCTGGTTATATGATGCAAATGTCAAATTTTTTTTAGTTTAGAAATAATGCATTATGTGGAAAAAACGTGCTCTGAGGTCATAACATGCACAGCAGTAGTATTGTGCAAGGAACTGCATAAAAAGAAGTCTTTGCTTATCAACATTTTGCATCTGAAATCATCAGTTGTGTGAAAAAGGAAGTAAGGTCGTTGGTGTTATCCTGCCACAAGTGTTCATTTTAGGTGGAAACTGCATGTAAAGATACAATGTAGGTAGATGTAGGTTTTATTGTGGTGATATTGTGATCCATTTGTAAAATTATGGGTTGAATGAGAAAATATTCTAACACCCAATAAATATGTCTGAGCTGCATGTACACTTCTTTCCAGTTGGACTTATCCTGTCTGTTTCCAGGCAGAACAGATAAAAGAAGCTGCTTGATAGATTTATTCTCAGATCAGATGGCAAACATGGAATGAGGAGAATCCCAAACCAGCACATTTACTTAGGAAAGATATTTTGGTTCCAAAAGCAAATAAATGGACAAGACACTGACCTGCTGTTTCTCAACATGAGATATGGTGTGTGTGAGGGAGTGGGAGTGTGTGTGTGGTTCAGGTTCATCAGTAAGGTAATGAAGCACAGTTTGTGTATCTAAGCAAGGCGTGAAATGTGTGTGTGTTGCTTCATTTTCCTGCTTTGGTTCCTCCTACACATTCAGATGAATTCCTTTAGCTTTTCTGCTCATTTTAAAGTCTGGTTCTGTACTGTAAACGAGACTTGATCCAACACGGTATTTACTGTTGGTTCTTCTCAGTCTTGTACTAGTCATCTGTGTGTTAGTGGTTGATCCTAGTAAAACAAAATAATAATAATAAAAATGATTGGGAAGGTGCTTAAGAAGATCCAGTAAACCTGAACCTCAGGAGAAAGAAGACAAGATCTGTGAACACTTACTAAAGATTAGGGGGGGTGAAAGCTAGGAAATTTGCCTTCGGAACGTTTAAACACACGGCTGACTGTGGCTCAAAGGGGTCGTGACCCTGACGAAAGGTCAGCAGGAACACACCTGTGTCCACAAAAGAAAGCTGCCAAACATCCTACAAATGCAAGGACAAGTTAATTAATGCCGAAAAAAGATCTCAAACTGCTGGTCTACACTGATCTAACGGGTCTGACAAATACTGACAGATAACTAAACCAGCAAGCCATGTTTTTAAGTTAAAGTTTAAGACGTTTTTGTTTTTTGTAGCAAAAGTCTTTATGCACATTCAGTTTTGACACCAGTGAGCCACATGTAAGTAAAACATCAGCGGTTGATCTTTTGGTTAATGGTTTTTATTTTAATCTCATGACTCTTCTCATCCCATGAAGGTGAGTCACAAACATATCTATAGAAAATCTGTCTGATTGACCCATTTCTGCTTTTTTCTGTTGATGTGGGTTGCCATGGAAACTCATCAAAACCAGAAGCCATACAAGGAAAAAAAAGCCCTCTGGGATATGAAGTCCTCCAAGAGCCAGAAAAAAATGTGGGTGTATATGTATACTGAAACACCCGAGACCACAACCGCAAGCCGCTGGGATGTCGACGTTGGGAGCGAAATACATTTGCTTATGATAATTTCAAAAGTGAGGCAATGGAAGAAGAAAAGAGATCAGTTTTTCATCATTTGTCTCTTTACTTTGGTCAAGTTGAAAATTGTAGTTATTTGACCATGAAATCTGTAGGTGACTGTGACAAAACCAGCCACCAGAAAACCCAAAATAAACTGTAAAATTGGCTTTAACGCGAGCGGGTTATGCTAACAGACTTGTGGGTTTGCTCTGTGTTTAACATCTATACTGTAATATTTCATGTGTTTATGTCTAAATTGATACTTGCCATTTTAGGAGACATGTTGTACTGAACTATTTGTGATGCTTTTCATAAGGATTTTGAAATAAATGTTGTTTCATTGTTTCCTATTTGTTGTCCTATTTTTCCTGTTGTCACTGTTTCCTGGTTCTTGTTTGCACCCATGCTTCACTTCCTTGGGTTGATCTGTATACTCTTTATATGTGGTGTTTTCTGATATTCCTTACATGTTAAACTAATACATCTGCATTACTCCTTCATCTTCCAAGTGGTGTTTTCTTTCTTACTGTAAATAAATAACCTGCAAATAACCTTACCTGCAATATATATACTGTAGCACTAAACATTTATCAAACGACCTCTTATGACCTCAGAATGTGGTCCTGTTGACTGACTCCACAGCTTTAGGTCTTAACATGCACCTGTCATCTTTCACAAGTCACTGTCACTTCTGAACTCTTTCCTCTTTTCTTCCTTCTTGCTGCGTTCAGTTGGTATATCTGAACAAAAACAACAACAAGAAAAAAAAAAAGAGCAAGCAGTGTTACAGATGTCAAGTCCTTATGGTTCTTTAAGTTCATCTACAGTCTGTAATGAATTAAACGTTTAATTTATATTTAATGTACATATATACATGTCAGGTCCCCGGCTAGAGGAGAACTGGCCCCCGCTAAGCCAGGTTCCTTCTATGGTTCCTTGCCACAGTTGCCTCTGGCTTGCTTAGTCGGGGACACCTGGTTTCCAGCTTTTCTAGTTAATACTCAAAGCCTCTATAAGCTTATAGCTCCTTAGAACGCCTAGCCATCCCAGTAATTCAGCCATCCCACCCTCCTCCCGGGGACCAGGCCGGACTCCGAGCTCTACCCAGCTCTCGCCTCCTAAGGGGCGAATCTCCTTGGGCTCGGGGTCCGCTGGGCTCAGTGCCTGCTCCCCAGACAGTCCGCCAAACATGCTACGTTATTAACGTGGGAACTCGTGAAACTTGTACTTACAGTACTACAGTAATACCAGAAAATTATACATAGACACACATACATATATATATTGCTATCACTCTTTCTTCATCTTCCACACTTTGTTCATTGCAATACTATATATATATATATATATATATGTGTAACTATATGATTGAAATTA
Source organism: Enteromius viviparus (assembly GCA_032353835.1). NCBI lineage: Eukaryota > Metazoa > Chordata > Actinopteri > Cypriniformes > Cyprinidae > Enteromius > Enteromius viviparus. The sequence goes on along the minus strand of JAUCNO010000082.1, from coordinate 13,260,789 downwards.
TGTTTTTTAAAAGTAACTTCAAATAGTTTTTTAATGCTAGAAAGCAAGAAAGAAAAGATCCCATTTTTCCAGTCATTTCGCACACAGTTCCACATCTTTATTGCCATTGGACTGGACGACTGAATGAAAAGCCGAAGAGTTATAGTTCCTCTCAGATAATCTCGGCGGACTAAATCAGTCGAAAGGCCTTCTGCTTGTTAGCGGCTTTCCCATGATGCCCAGAGCAGACCTGCGATGGCCAAAAACCTGCTGAACGCTCTGCACATAATGCCACGGAGTTGCTTTAAATCCAAGAATGACAAACTCTAAAAGCCAGATCAGGGAGAACGGTCGATCTTTACTGCCACTTCCATCTCAGGTCGGGGTGGCTTTCCTCAAACAGAATGCTTTTTATCCGGCTCTGAGATGCGTCTTTGTGACCTGCGGTTACCGAGATGGTGTTCTGGTCCAAACAGACCCCGTTTCACAAAGCGCAGAAGCAGGTATAATGGATGTCTGGGGGATCCCAAAGGCTCTTAATAAGCAAGAAAAACTGTGATTAAGCAAAGCAAACATATTAAGACGTGTTCTCTAATTTGCTCCCTAATTGATGCTTTTAGAGGGCAGGTATAAATAGGCGGCTAGTTTTATACTTTTGTTTGACATGCTCTTTTTCCGAGCGATGGGTGGCAGAGGGGGGCTAGGTGGCATTTGAGAACTATGCATATAAAAATCTGGTCTGTAGACGTGTGCCAGAGTAAATTGGGTGGAATATGGTCAGAATATTTCCCTGTTTAAGAGTGAAGGCAGTGGTCTTATTTGGGATGGAACGGGTGGGCCAAAGCCAGACGGAGCTGCTCAGAAGCTCTCTTTGTGGCCCAGGCGTATGTTCACCAAACCACAAATTATCATTGGAGCTGAGGAGGCCTCGGGCCGGGCATCCCACACCACACACTCCTCCTGTTTAATCTGAGCGCATAAACACACACACACACACACACAAACACACTTAGCGACAGGGAGCAGGGATAAGTGCAACATTTTCTTGTCTTATTTTAAGACAATTTACATCCTTAACTATATTAAGATAAGGAGAAGATATATATTATGTTAAAATAAAATAAAGCTGACAAAAGTATAACATTAGTCTCAGTTTACTTTCATTTCATTCCATTTATTTTACCAAGAAGCTAACTGACTATTCATTTTAAATATCAGTAAAAAAGCTGACAAAATCTGCCCTATTCTTTTATTTGATTATTATTATTATTATTATTACTCTTTTAGATACCAATAATAAATTATTTTTTAATTATTTATTTATTTACTTATTTATTTATTTTTTTTACCAAGAACCCAATTGATAACTGTTTTAGATGTCAACAAAATAAAAGCTGACAAAATGCTGTCTTACAATTATTAATTATTAATTGTATTTAATTCTATATTTATTTTGACTGAACGACCAAGAAGCCAATTGAAAACAATTTTTAGATATCCATAATACAAAATCTGACAAACTCTGTTTCAATTATTTTATTTATTTTTTTGTTTAGTTTTGTTTTCCAGAAGACCTGGCCAAAAATGCACACCATTATGATTATAAATACATGATTTGTTAAATAGTTACACATCACATGTAGTGACTTGTACTAAATTTGTGGACGTAAATGTGAGCTGCAAGCGTTTTACTGTATTCTTCCACTGTTATAAATCTGTTAAAATCTCTCGACCTCTCGCTATCACTCTTTCCCCGTCATCATCCACACTTTGTTCAACGCAATACAATATTTTCACGGTAAATGGAGTGGAGTCTAAAGCAAATACCTCGAAAAGCTCGTCTCCGTATATTTTCCTTTCTGTCCAGAAGTCACGCTTGTGTGCATGTACAGTGCGCTGTGCAAATATTTTTCTACGTTTCACAGTTATTTTTAGTCATCGTCCCCTAGTTGTTTTCCGTGGTTTGTACAGCACACCTTGTTCCATAAAATCGCTGATTTCTTATGCACAGTCTAAATATTATAGAACATGAAATTAAAGTTCTTTCCTGACACAGAATAAAGCTGGCCAGTCCTGAGTTAATATATGTGTTCTGGCACGGCTTGGCTGTTTTAAACTACCTTACCGGCTCTACATATATACAATAGAGGCCAAAAGTCTGAGAGCTCGCTTCTATTTACTTTAAACGTTTACATTTGATTTCATTTTAATTTATAAATGCATGCTTTTGAATTGCACACTCTGTAAATGGAATTCAAATCACTTAAGTCTTATTTCCACATGATATGCACTTTTGATTTGTGTTAAAGGGCTTTACCCAGCATGCATCAGCGTTCATGTGATTTGGTCTTTCTGTCTCTGTACTAAAGCTCGGACATGTGAGTATGAAAGCTCTGATTTAGCTCGCGATCTGTTGACACTGATGGTCTGCAGTGAACAACAGGAGAAGAAAGCATGCAGAAGAGTCGACCTCCTCCAAGAAACACTCCAGACGTTTGACCTGGAAACAGCTGATTGGGTTATTGTAGTATTGTTAAACTTTTTGGATCGATGTTTGTTTATCTTTTACTTTTCCTCTTTCACTGGATCAGTAAAACATTAATTACCGCTAATCATTGGATAAAGCAGTAGAAGTAATGAGGGAAGTGTTTGTGGAACATGTTTCTCTTCTCCTGTTTTTTAGTTGCTTGGTTACAACTGACTTTCTTCATCTTCTAAACTCTGTTTAGTCTTCTTTTTAATACTTTAATCACTTCTGTTCTTTCTTTCTTGCTTCCTTTATTTCTTTCTGTCTATATATATATATACAGTTTTTTTTGTTTTGTTTTTATTATTAAGACATCATTGGTGGTGATTAATTTTATTGAATTTGATTTAATTTGATTTAGTTATTTTTTATTATTGATTATGAATATATATTTATAAATATATATTGTTTTCTTGTTTATTTAAGCTATATTTATTTATTTTTGGATGCTATTATTTTTATTTAATTATATTTTAATAAGATATATATTTTATTTTACTGAGATGTCCATTGGTGGTGATTAAACGAATTGAACTGAATTGATTATTTATTTTTTTAGCCTGTCCTCAGCCCTAGATTTGGTCTTCTTTCTTTCTTTCTTTCTTTCTTTCTTTCTTTCTATCTGCATTTGCTCTATCAGTAAACTCATTACATTACAGTGTACATTAAATACTGTCACTCCATGAATCTCAGTTAACCTCAACTACAGATTATACGACAGCTTTTTTGCTATATTTATTAATCATAGATTATATTACACTATTATTACTGCGTGATTACATAAATAATACTAACAGTCTTGTGGAACAAATAATTGCATGTTATTTCTAAAGCAATTCATTATATGCATGTGGGTCATGGCTACCACAATATAAAGTGCTGTAAACACATATTATCTTAAATCATTTATTTTTTAATACCAATACGTCTATAGAACTTTTTAAGGAAGATCTGTCCACCATACCATGATTATAAACACATATACAACTGACCTGTAATGACATTTCATTACATGTTAAAGCTCAGAGTTGTAAATGACTCTAATCAAACCCGTTCAGTAATAATGTAATTGTTGTATCAGTAATCAAACCATTATGATTGTGTATATTAAATACTGTCACTTCATGAATCACAGTTATCCACAATTTACATTATACTGATTTTTTTTCACCCCATTGTTTATATTACAGCATTATTACTGGTAATTACATAAAATAGTCTATGCAATTATCTTGTGAAACAGCTAATTTTGTGTTGTTATTTCTAAAGCAATTGATTATATAAATGAGGGGCTACCACAAAGTGTTACGCACACATTATTCCTCATTTCAGTGTGATGAAATATGAGTGACTTCACTGTAGAAGTTAACAGGTAAAGTGCTGTGTTTCTGTATTAGATTATATATTTACTAGTATGTTCACAAAGTAATAGTAATATTGTCCCCAGCAATCTGTGCTGCTCTTGATGATAAATGTTTAAAGCTGTTTGCTCAACCAATCTTTTTTTGGGGGGATAAGGAGTTCTTTCTTTTTTAAGGGAAAACTGAGAAAATAACAGATGTTCATAAAGAGCGAGCGCGACTCACTGTATTAAGTTGGGTCAGAAAGACTGAAAGATTTACCGTCGTGCGAGAGTATGGTACATGTGGCCGTTTAAAGAGTGCCATGTTTTTAATGATCTGTGTTTCCTCACATTTGGTTTGACATTGCGGTGCACCATGGATTAGGGCGGCTGTAAAGCCCTCACCCCGAGCCGTAATGAGTCTGAACTGACCTGGCATCAGTGAAGTGTGGGCCTCTCTTTCGACAGCGGGAATCAGATACCAATATTACCCATCTATCCCCGCCTCTATAAAGTCAAGTAGCTTTGGAAAGCCGCTCTGGAGCATTGAGTCTGCCGTCAGGAAAGTAATGTGTCAATTAAAAGCAGAGCGGCTGCTTGCGTATGAAACCTAAGGCATGCTTCGGATTAAACAGCACCTCGGCTGCTTTTGCCAAATGAAAATGTAGATTTTGGCTGCTCTGCGCTAATTTTTTCCTTTCGGGGAGCTCTAGACGCACAGCGTGCACGGATGTTGTAAAAAAGGCTTTATGTTTTCAATAATTGCTTAACAGTTATATAAAATGTCATTAACTGCTGAAGTTGCTTGGGTTACGTCCGCTGGCTCTGCGGCCCTGTACGGCCCTGTACGGCCCACCCTGCCCTCCTCGTCTGAGGGCCTTAACGAGGAACCTTTGACAGCACTGGCGCCAGTCGGGAGCCGATCCAGGCCCTCACGTCTCCAGGGGCCCGAGTGCTCAGGTAGAGTACCTGTCTCTGTGCCTCAGTATGACCACTCAGACTCCAACAGCAAGTAGATGACACAGCTATTGGTAACACTTACATGGTCGCACCAATATGCATTAATTCATGCTAATGCACAGATATTCATGAGTTATAGAGCTCATAAGGAACTAAACCCTTTATTAATAATTACTGCATCAGCCACAAATAAACATTATATATTTTACAGATTAATAGATGTATGTTGATTACTCCGTTAGACCAAGAACGAAACTTGACTTAACTCGAGATGGATGAAGACACTGATATTTGTTATTTATTTATTATCAACACTGTCAACAGAATAACATCACAAGCTCATTATGACACCAATGTCTGTTTTGAGCAGCTTTACAGCAGATTTTATATATATAATAAAATAAGAATTATAAATATTGACTTTACTATTATAATTATAGCAATAATATAAACATGGAGGAAAATATATATAATATAATATATATATTTATTTATTATAAATAATTATAAATATTTTCCCCACAAAAAAACAAAACAACACAAAACAAATAATAATAATAATACAATAATATATATATAATGTATATAATTATATAATTTGGTCGAGAAAAAAAAAAAGAGAAAAAAACAATGATTTTTGAGATGCAAGCTCAAAATTACAAGGACAAATTTAACTCCATAACTGTCATAGTGATGTGCTCCAAACTGTAACTCATAAAATGCAATTTAAATCAAGCAAAAAAAAAAAAAAAAAGGCAAACATTTGGAATGATCGAGGTACGTGAGCCCAACTTTGTTGATATACTGTAGTACATTTCTCAGTTTCACTTTAAATAAACCTGTTTAGGCTTGGTGTTTATATCGTGCCATCATAATTTATGTTTATGTAACCCCCATCAATGCAGTTTTGAGCCGGTGCAACTCAGTGTGATGCAACTTATTTTCCAGAAAATGCAGTAATTGGCAAATCAGTGCAGGATGCAGTTTTGTGAACGTACAGGGCATAAGAACAAGTCTGTGACTAAACCAGGGTCTCCAAAGCTGTCGTTTTGTCTCTCATCTCAGACTGAGTGAGATGTTTACCTGAATGAGGCGAGTGATGAATGCGGCTCATTATGCGCTCCAGCGAAACTATATGGTGCCTTCGTTTCGGACAGGGTGTAATGCTCGCTGCAGATGTGTGTGTGTTGATGTTTCATATTTTCACTTCCTCCACTACTGGGCCTTTTCTGGTCTTCTGCCCTTAATGATGCGTTTGGCAAACGTGTGTCATTAAATCTGGTCTTCCTCTCAATCCATCCCATGTCCTGCTCACTTTCTCAAGTATTATTAATACTCAAGTGGTGACTTGGCCTTCGAGGCTTGAAAAGCTTCGGCCGTTTGTGGTTAGCATAACAGCGAGCACTCTTCAGAAGCTGGCCAGGTCTGTCATGTCTTCTCTCCAGGACTCTGGCTTGACGCACGATCTCTTGAACATCTCTCTAGCCGAGTGTAGCCGGCTTCTTGGCTTAGTCAGTTTGCTTGCTGGATTCGGCCATTTGGATTTATTCAAACCTGTCCCAGCTGCAAATATGCAGTAAATTAGTCCCATTAAAAGTGATTGATTATTGGATGGTTTGCAGCGTCTGTGTGGCCCACCTGCTCATGCAATCAGAAGGATTGACTGGCGCTCCAGCTTCCTCCGGAGGTGGGCTCGTGCCCTCTGAGCCGAGCTGGCAAAAACACAGCCTGTTCATGGCCTAAACATTGCCAAGAGTCTATGAGCGTTTACTCGGGCCTGGAGGCAGTCTCAGAAACATGCACATGCACACTTATGTATATTACCAGGCTGTGAGAAACAGTAAAGCCAGCTTGCATATTCAGTCAGTCAATTCTATTTCAATCAACTTTGCAATCCATTGCAATTCAAAGCGCTTCACAAGTGTAAAGTATTTTTTGTTGTTGTTGCTTACACAGAAGCTTTACTTGTTAAACCCTCAAACAGCAGAAACACACACCAAATCTCCAAAACCACACATTAATGCCTTTGATTTGGTTTTCAGTTGCATAAAACACAACACACATTCTATATGTAACACATAAACATCTAGCGAGAATGAAGGTGTTTTTGTTCCTGTTTTCATTTGTCTGAGATGTGTTTGTGATATTTTGAATGTAGTGCTTGATTTTGCAAGAGATGTTAGGCATTTTTTATTTCGTGTGTTTTGGAGGAAGAAAAGCAAGATTTTGAAAATATGTGTTTTAAACAGCACATCAGTTTATTTAGACACACACACACAAGAAATGCTTGGAAATGGTTGGCCTTGATTTTTTTTATGCTTTATGAACATCTCATTTTTTAATACAGTGAAACAAGAGTGCAACAAATGAGTTCAGCGCTGTATATTTGAGTAGGGAGTCTTGTGTGGGCCACAGCAGAGAGAAGAACCTCCACACACACACACACACACACACACACTGCTGAAATGCCATTTCTGTCATCTCCATCTGCCCCCTGCCTGTCATCGTGCACCACTTTCACTCACCTCCCTCCATTCCTCCTCCTTCTCGTTCCCCAGAAACCTGCTCCGGCTCATGCCACGGCTCTCTTTCAAAATATTTTTGTTGATTTAAATGACCCTAGAGTCATGTGACCCCTTCTCACACAAGCCCTTGTCTATCTCAAATGAAAGATTAAAAATGGCTAAATGTCTGTGCTGTGTTTATATGGGTTTTATATAGTTTGATTTTGTTTTATAGCTTGGGTTCGAGCTCACTGCACCCCCAAGGAGCCTAAAACAAACTTGGGAGAGCGGCGCACAGACTCGGGTTACACGGCCTGTAATGTGATGGTGCTGGAAACAGATGTTAAATGTATGCATCTGCTGTATTCCTGGGGATGATACAGTTCTGAGACCACTGGGCTAGCTCTGTTTTAAAGCAAGCGCTTGACGGATGTGCTTATGATGGTGATGTGAGATGAGCAGCATATATTCATCGGTTATGTGTTGTTTGAACAGTTCCTCTTCTAAATGTTCTGTATGAACTGCGCTCAAAGCATTGATGGATTCAGGATGGAAACATCAGTTACATGACATCAGTTGATAATTATTGATTGTAATGTCATCATTTATTAAACATTCATGTACTTAATGTTGCCACAGCTCTTTTTACCAAAGGGTGCAATATCGTTTACAATAAAAAGTTTTATATTGCTAAGAATTTGTTTGATTATATGTTTATTTATTAATTTTAGGGCTGTCAAAAATAACGCGTTAACGGCGGTAATTAATTTTTGTCGTTAATTACGTTAAATTTTTTTAACGCATTTAACGCATGCGCGGCATGACAAATTATTTGTCCAGAAAGTGGGACTGCATATTGCATCAGTGACACTTGGGAACTGAATTATTTTATGCTGGCTGTATTAAAAACTGAGGAGCGTCATTTTTGGAGGCTTGTAAACAGTTACTG
>JAUCNO010000082.1:13211858-13221942 GCA_032353835.1 Enteromius viviparus | reverse complement strand
AACATATGCTCCCCTCCAGATGAGGTCTATTTCAGGGAAGGTCTTGTGTATTTCAGCAGGACAATACTAAACCACATTCTGCAGCGATTACAACAGCATGACTTCTAGTAGAAGAGTCCAGAGCTGACCTGACCTGCTGCAGTCCAGATCTTTCAGAGAACATTTGGAGCATTATTAAACATAAAAGACAACAAACAATCTCTTCAGCAGCTGAAAATCTATATCTAAATCTATACCAAATTCCAACACCAAGACTCCAGAAACTCATAATCTTGATCCCCAGTCATCTTCAAACTGCTTTGAAAAGAAGAGGAGATACTACACCATGATAAACATGCCCTCGTCCCAACTATTTTGAAACCTGCAGCAGGCTTCAGATTTAAAATAAGCTTATTTTGAGCATAAGATTGTAATGTTTATTCACATTTTAACAGCAACCCAACATTTATGGAATTCGGATTGTAATTAACCATATCAGATGTCTTTAATAATCTATGTGACAAAATGTCTAGTAGAAACAAAGAAGCATTATGTTGAATATATTTGTGTGAGCTGGAGACAGAGATGACAGGGTGGCAATGGGACAGTGGTAAATGTGTCATCTCTCTCAAAAAAGCAGGAAAAACAGATGCATAAATAGTCTGACATCCGTCAGTGTCGGGAAGAACGGACATTCATCCTTTATGCCTATTTATTTAAAATCACAAATCATGTTTTAATGAAAAAAGACATCAAACCTTCATATACATGCCAAATGCAATACGTAGACCAATTAGATTTTCTTTTTTTTCAATAGACAGCTCTTTTGAAGGAAGATTTGCAAATTGTCCCCTTACCATGGCGAAATGAATTAATAGGCCAGTTTCTGTGATGTCATCAGACCTGAGCTGCTCACTGAGGCGTCTGTGGCGGTGCCTGAGTCAGCCTAGGTAATGACAGCCTCCATCATTTTTTCCAGCGCAAGCCTCACCCCAAAGACCTGCCCATCCAGCGGCCAGTAATAGACTGGGACAGGCCTCTCCTGAGACCCCTTACTGCCCTGAGGCTGAGGTACCAAACACCTTTTGCCATGATACTCTTGATGTTTTTCAACTGTGCCAACTAACACTGGCCTATCTGAGCCCCTAAACTAACAAATGTCACCCTCTGTTTCCCTTCTCTTTAGTGTCCTCTCTCTGGGGACACAGCGCAGTAGTAAAGGAATGTCCATGTGTAGTTTTCTAATTAACAAGCTGTGTTCCTGCAACCCTTGAGCTCCTGCTGTTGGTTTTATTGTGACCCTCGCTGGGTGACTCGACTGGAAATGATGACATTCTGTTGGAGATTGCTTCATTTTTGCAATGCGAGTAGGTCAAGATCACTGTGATTGAGAACTGCTTCCTGACTGATGTTCAGAAATTTCAGTCATACCTGTGCAGGAATAGTTATGTGATGGAACATGTTGTGTAATGACAGATGTTTTACTGGAACCATGGTGTCCATCTGGAAAAGTCCAGCTGAAAAAGTATTGTTGCTATATGCACATTGTCCTGTCCATTAAATGTGTGTTAAGGCAGGGCTGTTGTTCTGGTAAATATCAATGAGCAACGCAAAAAAATTTACTTTTAGCACCATTTCTGTCACGCATTATCCTCATATGACACAGACTGTGTGTGTGTGTGTGTGTGTGTGCGTGCAATGCTGTGGAATATTTATTTATTTATTTTTTTCTTGATGGCAAAATCATGTGTAAATATGTAAAATGTACATGTCAGTATAACAATAAAGAAATAAATAGATAAATAAGCAATTGATGCAGATCTTAATATACGTATTATTTTTATTATAATTATATTTTTACATTTCTGTGACACACTAAGCCCTCTAGGCTTACATGCATATGTGAATAAATGTGAATTAGAGTGATTTTTGAAAGAATAAATTCCAGGCAAGGTATATCAAAGAAACTAAGTCAGATCATCTGTATTTGACTATTTACGATGTAATGAATGCTCATTTTCTCTTATTTCCTCTTTCCTATAGTTCCACATTAACATTTTGTTCTTTTTCCTGCTCTTTTTTGTAGCTGTTCTTTTTAACAAAATGATTACTTCCAGATTTGTCAAGGGAACGGCCAAATCACATACAGACCTAAAACTACTAGAATCAAATCTTTGAAATCTGTCACATTTATTTTCATCGCACAGAATCTTCACCATTCGCATCATGGCACGCACAGTCTGTGATTTCACACAGTGCTGCGGCTCAGATTGCAACAAATCTGTCTAATCTAATCTAACATAATCCTTCGGACTCCAAACTGAAGCACAGATACCATCAGATGTTTGAAATATTTAATGCAGCAGAACCTGAATCATCTCTGTTTATTTAACCTCCACTGAGTTTCCAGTCACATAAACCATTGAGAAGCTCCCCCAGACTTCACTGGAAACTGCTTAAAGTGATGGCTCACCCAAAAAATGACAAGACAACTAAAATGACAATTTATTCACTCTCATGTTTCTACCTTTTTAGCTGGAGAAAAGCTGTTAAAATTCAAACTCATTTTGTGTTCAACAGAGTAAAGAAACTCGTACAGAAACTGTTTAAGGATGAGTTCATGAGGACAGAATTTCATTTGTTTTTTTTCAACTTTTTGATCGTCCACTCTAGCCATTCTACTAAGTAACTAAATGTCAACTAGCAGTCATTAGAGTATTAGCAGGCTGTCAGCTTATATGCATGTATATGAAGCATGCCATTTAAAACCACGCCATAATAATCCTAATGAAACGGTTATTTTAAAAGATGAGGCATAGAGTTTCCTCAAAGCTTTCTTAGAGCTGTTGTGTTGAGCTGCTAGGAAAGTCTTTAAATACAAGGAAACTGCACATTACTTTATTTAGCTGTTGGTGGCCACAAAGTAAATGTAATATACTGTACCGGCCTGTGCACAGTATTAAACCTCTCCGGCGTGAGCAGATTGAAGCTGACTGGTGAAGCTGTGGTTTGTGCGTGTGTGTAGCAGGTAGAGTTTGTGAAGCTGGTTAGCTGTGGTTTGAGAGGTGCTCTGGATCATATCAAAGGCCACAGAGAGGGGGCGCTCTACCGTGACTCTGCTCTTTTTCCATCCTGGTGTTCAGCTTTGCTTTCTGCGTTTAACCGCAAGGCCTGGGCTCTGTCTCTGCCTCAGGCAGACTGAATTATTTGAGTTATTAAAACTGGCAGAGAAGGTGAAGAACATTTGCTTTTACTTCATTTTCTTCATTTGTTTTTTTGCAGCATGAATGCTGAACAGTCATGAGGCGTTGTAAGATGCATCAGATCAGAGCCTAGATGGATGGATATTATATACAGTAAAAATACTGTAATATTGTAAAAAAAGTAAAATAAATGATTACTATTTAATGTTTAAAGTAAAAAAGTAAAGTGTGTTTATATACATACATATAAATAATGTATGTGATCTTAAAACATGTCAGTATTTTTTATATATATGGCCTAATCCTGACTTAGTCTAAGCCCTGTCTGTGAAAACAGCCTATGACTACTATTGATTTATCTAGGAATTAAACTCTTTCAGTGAAATATATTAATATTTTTTAAACTGCTCACACACAAAATCTTCACTTGTCACACAGTTTCCGAAGCTGACTCTTAAGCATAAGAAGCATACACCAAATCTGTGAAACCATACACTCTTTTTTTTCATTTTTTGTTGGTGTGTGTGCATTTGTATGTCTGTGCATGTGTGTAATGTTACTCCGACTGGCTGGGCACCATCAAAGTGACGCCTAAGTGTAAGAGTGCAGGTCCTTACACACAAGCAGGTGTGTGTCATCAGCCCAGCCCATCACATGTGGATGTTACACACTCAGCTGACGTCCTAGTTATTTTTAGTGCAAGCTGTTTCCAGCAAACAGTATGATGTCACTGACCCAGAAACAGCAGACACAACAAAAGCAGCGAAACAGACCTCAGAAGCAGGAGGAAATGAAAACTCTTCCTGCTTTCACTGGGATAATTATTTTCTGAGCATAATAATAATGCGTCCACATCTCTGCTGATCTCATTGTCTGCGTCGGTGAGCTGTCCGTGTGGAATGCTGGCTGTTTTTGAGTTGTCGTTTTAGTGGAAAGTTTTCTTGGACTGTTTTCAATCTCTTCTCTTGGTCTGGACCCAAAGCGGCAGACTGTGTGTTTGTGGTGCAGTGGAGGGGGCGTTTGTGCCCTTCGCTCTTAAAGAAAGTGGATCGCTGCCAAAAATCTGTGAAAGTGGCTTATCAGTGTAACATTAGCTGGGTATGGCGTAGGATTGAGCTGGTGGAGACGTGACTTTGGGGACGACACAGCATATGTATATCAGCTTGTGTTTTCCCTCGTACACAGTCACGAAAACATCGGCAAACAATTATTTGGCTCTTTACTTTACAGAGATCAGATTTACTTTACCAGATCATTCATTATGCATTATTATTGCACTATTTTCCCCTGAGATGCACTCATAATGTTATAAATAAAAATCTTATTGTATGTAGTCTTTATATTCTTTTTGGTTACTTTTTTCTTTTTTAAGTTTATCTTATCATTCTCAAGAGAAGTTAAAATTTACACTTCAGGTTACACCACACGAGTAGTTTAAGCAACTTTATTTTACGTTTTTGTTTATTTATTTATTAATTTATTTTTTCAGTTTAAATGAAAAAAAAAAGGTCATAAAAATGCAATAAAATATTACTGGATCAGTGACTCATCTTTATACATTTACGGGCATATACTGTAAATCCTTTGTATGATATAATATTTGTTCTTTGCATGTTGTCTTCATGCATTCAGTTTCATGTGTTCTGGAGTCAAAGAATAGATAGAACCTCAACCGCTGCTTGTTTTACCATTTTTCAACCTCTTGCACTACTCTGTGGTACTGAATTATATGGATCCCTCAGAACAATATGCAGAGCTGTAGGTGCTACATCACTTGGAGCAGCACAACATTTGACAGATTTGTCCACATTTGACAATTTCCATAAGTTATTCTGGAATACTTGTGGCTTCACTTGAATGTTGTTGAATGTCAGGAGTTAACAAACATCACGTACCATCATCTGTCTCGCTGTCCTCTTGCTCTTCCAGGACGAAGAACCTGTTGAGTATCAGACAAATGGGTTTTCTTTTTTCTTATTTCATTCCCACTTGTGTTTGGGAGCTGTGACATGACACACTCTTCCCGCACGAGCACCAAGCCTCCTTTCACCTGGGTTTATTTACACTATCATTAGAGAGGGAGAGGTTCCTCTGACCGACTCCATCTCGCTCTCTCTGTCTCCCACTTACCTGACATTGATCCTGTGGAAAAATATACAGAAGACTCACTTAGTTCTGAAACACTTACACTCACTCACACACACACACACACACACTGAGAAAGTTAAAAAACATGCATTTGGAGTTTATTTGTTTTGCTGCACTTAAATGTTTAAAATTAGAAGTTAATTTAATAACAGATTAGATATACTATACACATACATAGTTTTGTTTTTTGTTTTTTTCTCAGCATGAGTTATGCCTTTTGGTAGCACCACGTGTCTTCAGGTTAACAATTTATATTTTAAATATCAATAAAGGAATTTTGAGATATATAAATAACTAAATAAATAAATATATATAATTACATTACAGCTTTAATAGTTAACAGTTAAACTATTTTTATTTTATTTATTGATTTATTGATTTTTATTCATGTATTTATTTATTTATTTATTTTATTTATTTATTTTTTGCTGTGGCATTTAACAAGCCACATTTGATATGCTTTGTATTTTTATTTATTGCAGCTTTGTTCTCTCTTTCTCTCTGAATGTTTTGTATTTGACTTAGATTTCATTTTTATTTATTAACTTTTTTTTAAACAATAAGCCGATTTTTTTTTTTTTTTTTTTTTACACAGTCATGAAAACATCGGCAAAGAACTATTTGGCTCTTTACTTTACCGAGATCAGATTTGCTTTACCAGATCATTCATTATGTATTATTATTGCACCCTGCAAGAGTAGCAATACAAAAAGACAAGAAAAACTTTGTCAAAAAAAGTTATTGTATGTAGTCTTTATATGTATTTTCAGACGTGTTCACACTCAGCCTTCATGCAGTAAAACGTACATTTGCAACTGTGCAAATTAAAAAGCCATTTCATAAGTCGGATTAGATGTGCTTTGTATTCGGTCTACTTGGTCCAAGACTGTACTTGAATCAAATTTAGGTTTTATGGCAAACAGAGCACACTACGAGGTCAAGAATGCTGTCTATTTCATGCTTCTTGGCAATTCGGTGTCAATTTCAGGAGCGTGCAACCCCAGTGTTATTCTGGATAGCAGTATTTGTGAACCCGCTGGAGAAGGAGGATTTTGACTGATTCAGGCTTTGGCAGGTAAAAGCATGTGTGGCACAGACACAACCTCTGCGCTGTCTATTAAAAGATATGACTGTCTGATTTTAAGAGCACTTAACTGCTGTGTTACATGTTCACTGATGAGCTCTAAAGAGTCCAGCTTGAGGATACCATAGAATATATCAGACTACAAGAACGGATATGATTTGTAAATGTTGTAGACAATAAGTTGGTGGTAATAGTAAGGACAAGTCAGAAAACCTGAGATAGCTAGCAGCTGATGTTTTTATTTTTATTTTTTGCTTGGGCAATCAAGTATACATTTCCAAAAACTTAGCATAACTACAATAAATTGTTATTAATAGTTAATGCGCTAGTTTTTAAGTTTAGGGTATTGGTTAAGGTTAGGGATGTAGAGTAAGGTATTAGCATGTGGTTAATTATCAGTGTAGCAAGATTTTTTGCTAGAAAGTTTATCAATTTAAATGCACATACATGTATACATTAATATAAATTAATTTATACATTAATAATTATACTTTTATCATGTATTATCATTATTATAAAAAATAATTTATACATATACACAGTTTTCTCTTGCACATATCTATCAAATGTGGTTTGTTTGATTTATTATTTAAATTAATTTGAAAATTTGCTGCCTTAAAATGTTACATTTCTCCTCTTCATGATAGAACTTTATTTTCTCTCTCTAAGGTTATGCTTTCAAATGCACGACTTAACATTTAATATTTGCTTCATTTAATCCACACATATCTGTATTTCACATTTTTTGTTAAAGAATAATAGCTGGTAATAAACTGGTAATATAATTACACAAGAGACTCAAAAATAATTTATAATTACTCATTAAAAACAATTTTATTTTAAATTTATGGCACTGTGAGCAGCACATTAGTGCTTAAATAACCAACTAACGAAATCATTTTTTATACAGGTAGAGCATTTTTCTGATGTTAATGACAGCCGCTGGGCTGAAGCTTGATGGATTGCAGAGTGATAGACTGAGGTGTTGAGAGCATCTAGCTGGGAAACGAGTGTGAATATGAAGGATGAGTGGATTGTTTTGGTGTTTCGTCGTCTTGTGAGGCCCGTTGAGTCACAAACCACATCCTTCAGCCGTACGCAGATGAAAAGCTGCCCTTTTTCCGTCATAAAACAAAAAACATTTAAACATCCTCTGTTTATTCCACACATCTGATTTCACAAGTTTTCCTTTTGTCTGTTTTGCTGAAGAAGAATTCTAGCGGTGGGTTCGTGCCTCCTTACAGACAAGCCTGTTTTATTAATCGTGAAAGATGGTTCTCTTGGGTTGAGTTCATGGTGTATAAAGTGAAAGTAGATAAATAAGCGCAGACACGGATTGCCTGTCATAGTTTAGTGAAGTCATTTATTCCAGACACTGTCAGACAGGTGCTGCATTCTGCACACGCTCATCAATAGATCATCATTCAGTTCAATTCAGTTCCGTTCAAGGGTATTTGTATATAGCGCAAATTGTTTTCTGAGTGGCTGCTATACAATACAAAAAACTGATCTGTTCAGGGGAAAAAACTTTTAGATTTAGAGTTTTAGATTTTCTCAACCATTTAAACTTTGTTTGGACAGTTTGAGTTTGTTTCTAAATGTGAAATATCGTATTCTGCCAATAACTTCGTCAAGAGACTGCAAATACAGATTATGTAATGTTCAGTTTAAATACTATATATTGTAGTAAATAAATAAATATTTTTTCCCCGTTTTTTTTATTTATTTATTTATTTATTTATGTATTTTTATTATCATTATTATTTACTAATTTTTGTGAATTACAAAATATTACGGTCTATAACAATATAGAGTGTATTTTTTCCATCATCTATCAATGTGCAATCAAAACATTTTATAACACTTTTCTTTTGGCAAAAGTTCATATTCATATTCATTTTATTTATAAAAACCCTAAGTAGTTGTAATGGACTTTTTACACTTTAACACTTTTGTTTGTTTTATTCCTCAAGAGTATTGAATATTATTCTCTATTCTGCTTAACAGATAAGAATTGACTTTTTCTTCAGCCTGTGGTTTATTCCTGACACTTTTTTGCGTGCTTTTATATTTGCTTTAAATAGAACGTCTTATATTGAAAACAAACACCCTTATAATGCAAAAGTAATGTAATGCATTACTTTCCATAAAAAGTAACTAAGTAATGTAATTAGTTCCTTTTTTATGGAGTAATGCAATATTGTAATGCATTACTTTTAAAAGTAACGTTCCTCAACACTGTATAACAACATACAAACATAAAGAAAACAGCATCCAGTAGAGTGATGTAGAAAACACTGGAAATCATCACAGCAAAGACAGCATGGCACTGTTAATATACATTATTAGGTGACATTTTGTGCAATAATGACTGAAGTCAAATCCAGTTCCTTGCTTCTCACATTTTCCTATCAGCCCTAGCTTCGAGGAAAGCCATCGGGCGCTCGGACAAGACGGGTGACAGCTTCTCTTCGGTGAGTGATCGGTGGTGACTGAGGCCAGATTGAATGACGGGCCACTTTAAATTAAACATGAAGCTTCAGACACCGCTGGATGAGAGTTACTTGACCACAGGCATGAGAGTTCAGTGCTCTCAATATAAGTTGATCTTTACTGAGAGCCTTGCCTCAGGCGCTGATGTAATACAGTGATTTAAAGTGGCTGACTGCATTTTGTGTTTATGGTAATCTGGCACAGGTGCTGTTTATTTGTACCTTTCAGTTGCAAGGGCCTACAATTAACAGTCATTTGAGAGAGGAAGAAAGCAAAAACATGGGAATAATGAATCTAATTATGTTCCATGTGCGTGTGCAAATATTTACACAGACTGATGTTTTGTTGTTTTTTTTGCTTTTTTTGTAGAAGTATTTATTTCTTTATTTTCCAGTTGCCAAAATAAGCTTGTTTTGGGTCAGTACATTTTATTAGGAAAAGTCAGGCAATGCTCAGTGTAAGCACTATTAGCCTTAAATGTTAGAATTATGATTCATATATAATAGTGTGTTCTGGTAAGAGAAAATTAGAAATATATATATATATTGGGAATACATGCCTCTTCAAACATTTCTGCAAAACTAAAGAAAAAAAAAACGTCCATATGCGAATCGCTGCAGTTTCCAGTTGAAATGAACACTAGAGGCAGTAAAACAAACTAAAAACAACTATTATTCCTTTTAACACAAAAGTATGATTTACAGGTACATTTTTGTACACAAATAGTTGCAGAATGTTATGTTACGACTTCAAAACATTTTTAACATCCTGTGTGATTTGAAAACTGATACTTTTTGACCGTTGTTGTCAAATATACACATATACAGCTTCCTATGCATGAGTTTTGTAGTTCAGTAGGTGTAGCACACGTGATACGGCATTGCACATATGCAGTGAAAAGCATCGGTTTGCATCCCGTGTAAAATGGTTCAACGAAACAGCTCAAATCAGCGTAAGGAAGTTAAAATAGCGTGGCTGCATCAGTGAATACGTTTTTAAATTACTTTTGCATTTGTTAACACTATCAGGTAGGTTTGGGTTTGCAGGGGATATTTCCAACATGATAAAGCATTAGTCTTTAGCAACACTGGATATTGCACTTAAAGGTATAGTTCACCCAAAAATGAAAATTTGATGTTTATTAACTTACCCCCATGGCATCCAAGATGTAGGTGAC
>JAUCNO010000082.1:13185091-13195435 GCA_032353835.1 Enteromius viviparus | reverse complement strand
TAATTACATTTTATAAAGTCTGTAACACATATGTCTTTTGGTTACATAAGTATCTGTGTAACAGACTCTGTCTGTAACAAATGTGTAACACTAGCTGTCTGTTACATCTACAACATTACAAACTGTTCCATAACTTAGTTACATGAGAAGTACATTTTGTTTCATGTAAATACAACAGCTACTACTAATTACTAATTTCTCTGTATTATTGACACCTTAAAATAAAGTGTTTCAATAATTAATTAATTAATAATACAAGTTTTACATTTACATTCATTAGAATTATGACTAACTCAGTCTTTCTACTTCAATGTTTCATGTTTAATTCAGTGTGTCACTTAGCTGTTTCTTTGTAATTTTTTCCTGTAATTTGCTCTTAAATAATTTCCTTAACACTTGTAGCCAGTACTGTTAAAAGTGTTCATAATATACTTCATAATGCATCGTATGTTTTAATAAATAATTGTAGCCAGAGTCAAAATACATTATAATATTTACAGATTCATTGCTATATCTGAATTAGAATGTCTGTCTTGTGTTTTAATGCATTATACTTTCTAATAATTAATGCACTAAAAAGACTTTTATACATATAAAGTTTTTTAGTGAAATGTTGAGTAGTTTTCTTTCAGTAGTTCTGCTTTTAAAAGTTACGAAAGCAGCTGAATTAAGTTGTTCCTCAACATTTTGTCTTCTGAATGCGGGGATTAGGGAAGTGTACTGTTTAGTTACATTACCGGTCAATTTAAGTCTCATTTGTATACATTTCACAGCACTCTGGCAAACAGGTTTACAGTTGCAGCAGCGTTCAGCAGCACACAGCCCTGGAACCCGTCACAATGTTTTTGGCCCACCAATAAAGCCACGCTATTGAACACAAGCATGTCTTTATTTATGTTTTCCCTCTTCCTATACATAAATACTGGCTATATGTGATATATATTTATGGATTGAGAAAGATGGAAAATGTTTTTCACCCATACAACAACTGTTAGTAAAAACATCATGCTGACATTTTTTGACCAACTTCAGCCAATGAAGTAAAAGGTTGAGCTGTTCTTTTGTTGGCATGGCACGTTAGTGGTTAATTTCATGGAACTGAGGTCTTTTAGACCAAAGTCTGCTGAATGTCTCTGTTGGAAATATTATGTTCTGTGTCAGCATTCGTTATACTGCAGTGGGAAAATGTTCTGTGGTGATCTGATCTGAAGAAAAAAAAAACTGCCTTGAAACTATTGTTTTAGTTGAGCAGTTGATAATAAACCAGGGTGGTTATGACAATATATTATGCTAATAAATATAGTAGAATAATTAAGAATACATTTTCCCAAAAATGAACATTTGCTGAAGATATCTTGCATCAGTGGTCTCAGCAATAGCGTGAATGGGTGCCGTCAGAATGAGAGAGCAAACAGCTGATAGAAACATCACAATTGTCCACACCACTTCAGTGTGGATCTAGAGAAGCTGAAACAAATCCATCATTAACATTCATTTGTTTATTGATTTATTTATTTTTAACTAAGAGTGAAAAATCCAAGTTAATAAGACTTCCTTCAGTGACAAAGTCTGATTCAGGAGAGAAATCTGCACAGATCAAGCACTGTTTACAAGCTTAATCAGTCTAAAACAGCTCCAAACAAATATGTGATGTGACCTCCACCCGGAGGAAGTGGTACTATGGATTATGGACTGGCCCAGGAGTGATAGTTTAAATAATAATAATTTAAAAAGTCTTAATTAGGATGTTTCTTGCAAACACATACCTTTTTAATTCACATGATGTGATGTTTGGACTCATTCTGACGGCACCCATTCACATCCATTGCTGAGACACCAATGCAATGCTAATTGCAATCTTCTAGAACACTTGGAATTGTACACATGAATAATGCTGGAAGTGCAATTAAAATTCCACTTAGCAGCTTTTTATTATAGTGCAGAATTTCTATTGTTCTCTTGCTTGCTTCTTAGGTCTCTAATAAACCTGGCATTGTATATCTCTTTAAAAATGGTGATCTTCTCTTGGATAAAAGCATCTGCTAAATGCATAAATAAAAATGCAATTCAATGCAAATACAGGATATGGCTCATCTAAACCGTCGGACCTGTTATTTTTTTAGTGAGAATTTTACAAATGCATGTTCAAATAAATGAATTTTGAATTTTGGAGTAGCACCAAAGTACAAAGTCTGGTCTTCACTGTGCTCCAGGCGTTTGCTCTGTTCTAGCCGAAATAAATGATAAATGAGGCTTTCACACGGCTGGTTTGTGCTGGCGCTGGTACATCCATACAGCCACACTAAAACGGCCTGATCGGCAGGAGATGAAGCTGATGGGAGACAAAACGTGGAATATATATAAATAGTGCAAACCTAATTTTAAAGGAAACAGAAATCATTATTTTGATGCACAAACCTACAGCAGGAGTTCATATGGACTCTGTTGGTCAGCAACAACCTCTGCATATCCACACAATTAGAGTAATTTCCTTTAACAACGCTCGTGTTGGCTGAGAGGAGGATGAGGAGGATTGAGACAGGGAAAAAACTGGAGTAATGGGAAATAAAGGGGAACGTTTCCAGGAGGCGGCCGATCTTTCTGGTGTGGGTGTTTTGACTGCAGTCGGATTTAGGGCTGTTTTCTCTCCTTTCAGACATAATTTAGCTCCAACAGCAGCCTGCCGTCACTGCCACTGATCAGTGTAAGACACGCAGAAAAACAACCTGTGCTTATGAACAAATGTCATCAAACAGAAATGGCTTAAAATATTAAAATATGTATTTATAAATAAAGTTTGGAATATATATATATATATTTTTTTTTTTTTTCTTCTTCTTTTTAATTGTATATATTAATTATAAAACTGGTGTTTAGATGATGAATGTTGATTGTGTTAATGTTAATTGAGTTTCAAAAGTAAATCATTATTTGTGTCATCTATTTTTTAGTGAATAGTCCCCCATAATATTGCATGGAAATATTTTAAAATCCTACTATTTAAAGAAATATATTTAATATATTACAAAGACAAAATATATTCATAGAACTGCATTGATTAAATACACTATACATATTGTTTAGATGCAAAATGTCAATTTTATTCATTTAAAACATTTTAATGTAAAAAAATGAATGTATTTAGGAAAATATGTGTATAGTATTTTATTAAACATGCTTATATATAATAAAAATGACATGAATTTACATATATGCATGTGAACACATGTAAATATTTTGTCTGTGTACATAAAATATTCTCAGTACGCATAAACTATGTAAAGAATAACTAGTTTGACAGCAATAAAATATGCATACAGTATAAAATGAAATTAAATAAAATTAAAAAAATATATTTAAAGAAAAAATGTTTTGCATGTTTTTAGTTTTAGTACAATGACACATTAAATGTAGCCAAATTTAAAATAGCAAAGTATTTTTAAACATGACAATATTTCAAAAGCCTATTTTGAACATGTTAAAAAAAAGAGAAATTAGGAAAAGTTCAAGTTCACATGGAAGCTGCGAGTTCACACCTGACCTTCCTACTTCCTGTTCCTTTCTGCTCCTGTCACACCCTCCCACGCGTTTGACCTTTGACCTCAGGAGCTCAATAATGAGCTCATTTGTACTACAATATCGAGGCCCCATCAAATAGTGTCAGTGAGCGATGATAAAAAGACACTTTTGTTTCTTTCTTTTTCCCATAGCTTCCTGAATATTGTCATAGAATTTGTTCCCATTCATGTTTTACACCCCTCATAAAAGTCACACTCTGAGAAAAAGAATAAAGAATGAAGCAAAAAAAAAAAAAAAAAGACCAGCGGCACTAAAATGGCAGTAAATCACTGGAACGGAATGGAAATAAGCAGGGACTGCTTTAAAAAGGCTGATCTCTGCTGCCTTGCATGTCCGGGATCTGCTGACACATACTCTTCTACTGCCAAGCTATCATTCCCTCCTGAAGACATGTTATCAGCCGTCAAATTACCGCTTAGAAATCAACCTGCCCCAGTTTTTAGGTGAACGCGATCAGGCTGCACACCAGCGAGAGAGAGGCGCTGCGTAATGAAAGCACACTGATACACAAAGTAATTGCTAACAGCAACAGAGCTGTGGAAACCGCAGAGACACCGCCGAGCGCTTTTAATGAAAATAAATGTGAAGTTTGATTCGCGACCCAGCGAGAAGAAGAAAAATGTGTGCTTTTCCTCCGAGCCCATTTGCCGCTAATTAGAAAACATGTCACTGATTTGAACTGGTGTAAACACTGGCCCATCTGACTTTCATTACAATAAAGAAATCAAATAAACTCGGAGCCAGGAGGAACAGTAGTAACTCCACGCTTCATTACAATACAACACGGCCCACTCCACATCATGAAGTACTTACTTCTTCTAATTACCAACCTGGACCCTTTCGTTTTCACCACCATAAATATACAAATTGGAAAAATGTTTCCACTCGTGTCGACGCGAGTCTTTGCTACATAAAGGAAGCCGTCCTAAAGGTCAAAGATCAGACCTACGTCTCATAATATTTGAGTGAACATTATTAGGAACCTTACAAAGATCAAATATAATTTGAATAACTGCATGACTCCTGATTGAGCTTGCAAATATAATACTTCTTTATTTCTTAAGACACGTGGAGAACACTTTAGCTCAGGAACCAATTATCTCTATTAACTAGTTATTAGCTTATTAGCATGCATATCACTAGCATACTGCTTGTGTATTTGTAGTTATAAAGCACATATTCATTCTGCTTGACCATATTTTAGATGCTTTAATCAAACCCATAGCTAAACTACCAAATTAATAATTATAAATGAGCAGTAATGAAGAGGTTATTGTGGCAAAAGATGTAAGGTAATTGAGAAATGGACCTTAAAGTGTGACTTATATGTGCATAATCAGTATTTATTTCTAAATATTAATTATGCATTTAATTATATGCATTTAATCAGCTGCCTCTATATACAAAAAACAACAACATGTTATTTTATTTATTTATTCTTAGGACAATCCATTATTATTTAAAAGTGCATAATACAATAATAACCTTAATTATAATCTCTAGTTTTTCATATGCAGAAATGTGTGTTTAAATGTATAACGTATTCTCATGTACACGAGTATACATTATGTTTACTATATATATATTATTCAGCAAGTGCATATAAATTTGGTCTAAAATGACCGGATAGATTTTTGCAATGTTACAAATATTGTCTGTTTCAAATAAAGCTTTTCTTTTAAACTTTCTGTTCAGCAAAAAGTCTGAAAAATAAATAATCTCTGAAAAATAATAACAAGCTATATTTCTTGCGCAGCCAATTCTGAATGATCATGTTAATAATGAATAATTGAGCAAATGTTCACATAGAAAACAGCTTGTTTCTTATTGTTTTAATCAAATAAACGCAGCCTTGCTGAGTAGAAAACTTGATGGATTTCAGCATAAAGATATATTTAAGTCAGCGTTTGCATCAGCATCCTCACATATACAGTACATGTACAGTGCTGTAGTTTCTTATACTGTATCTGTTGTATCCAGATATGTTTCTCAGATTTCCTCAACACTAACTTGGCGATGCATTGCATTTATTCCCCAAACTGTGACTTCACTGACGTTGGTTCTATAAGTGCAGAGGATATTAGCTGGATTGAGCTGTGGGATGAATGGCACTGGTTTGGCTGTGTTTGAGCAAATAATGTCAAATCTTACAGCAGCCACTCCCAGTCATTATACAATGACTAAACTGAGTATGTATTACAATAAAGCCCAGTGTAGATTAATGTGTGTGTGAAGCCTGTTGCACAACGTTATGTGTCTCTGTCCATCTTCCTCTCTGCTGCCACGCTCATCCTGATATTATTATTAAATCAATATCCTGGTTTGATCAAGTCGTAGAATAAATTCTCAGTGCTTTTAGCAATACCTAGTAATTCATTTCAAGGATCAACCCATTTGTGTCAAAACAGGTCAAAGGTTTGCATTTATTAGCTTCTAGGAAAGCAATAGATTGTTTGTTTGCTTGTTTGTTTAGTTCTGCGTAAAACTTGTATATGTGTAATCAATATTTATTTCATAATTCAATAATTATGCATTTAATTATATGCAAAATTCGCTAAAATTCTGGAAAAAAAAAAAATCAGCAGAATACTAAAACTCACATATAAATTATGGAATGAAAACACTCATCTTGTGAGGAATAGTCAGAATCTAACAGAAGTGTACTCGTGCAGCGTGTGGATCACGGTCCTGAATGCTGTGCTGTAGCTGCTTTCCTCCAGCTGTCAGTCCAGATTGACTTCTGCGCTCATCAGATGGAGTTTGATGGGCTGTTTTGACTGCAGGTGCAGGAGGGTCTGTGTTTGTCCAGGATGTCTGACGTGTGAAGAGATCGAGTGATAGAAACATGCCAGTGTTTGAGTGCTTCTGTTTTCATCAGACCCATGATACGTGACACCTGAGGTAGAAGAGAAGGGGATTTTCTAACCCGCACAGTATGAATATGCTGCATTGTGTTCCTATCAGTCATACGTCCTCTTAAACCAGCCTGATCTGGTTCTCCCAGTCTGAAGGGACTGGTTTGATGGGTTTGCAGGGGTTTGGGACAGTTGTCACAATCAGAGTGAGAGAGCAGGTTTTTTTTTTTTTTTTTTAGTATCAGCAAATCATCTTAAAATAAGATACTATACAATACAACTGTACAGTAAGGTTTAAAATAATTTTACATATGAAGTATATTTTCAGTAAGATGCATATTTTATTTATGTATTATTGTTTTTGTTTTTGTTTTTATTTTTTTTATATATATATATATTATTATTATCACTTTTATGCATGTGGGTCAACGAAGAAAAAAGGGTTTAACCCTAAAAACAATAAGGGTAATAACTCTTAAAAACATTTTTTTGCTGAAATCAATTGCAATGTTTTTCTGACCCAAAAATACATATCACAAATTTTCCCTAATTTACTAAATTTACCCAATAAAATGTCATTCAGTGTAACAATCTTCTAAGGATTATTTAAAACAAAAATCAATTTATGACACATTATAAGATTAATTACTGTCACTTTAAATGCTAATTATTTGGGATTTTACATGTTTTGACATTATCCTAGGCCATTTGTCAAGAAGACTTTTTTTTTACTCATTTAAACAACAATCAAATTTAATTTGCTCCATTATATATATATATATATATATATATATATATATATAGTTACTGTAGCTTATCTTAAAGAAACTTTATAGGACATTATTGAATCCAATTGGTGAAAATGGGAGGCAATCAAACATTAAACTGAGCAAAATCTTGTCCTGATTGAACTATATCTAATGAGATCTACCCAAGCCTTTCACATTTCTCACAGTAAGACACACAGAGCTTTGAGTCCATTACCAGCTGCTGAAGACCTCAGCGAATCGATATTTGGTATTTTAGAGAACCGTAACCAGCCACTAGGCTCCTTGAGACTGATCGTTCCTGACTGCAGCTCTCTTGCTTTCAATCCCACCCTGACTGTGTGTTACAGAACACCAAGATAGAGAAACCCCAGCCATCCTGCAGGCCTGCAAGCAATACGGATGACCTGGGTATGATACCAGCACAGACCCACAAACATAATGCCCATAAGCCCTTAACCAGCACAATTTGTTGGGGTGAAGGTGGAGAAATGGTATCAATCAATGGGGGTTTGGCTTCAGAATGAGTGCCTTGACTGGTTCTGGGCATAAGGGGAGCTCGTATTTTTCTAATGGGGGGGGGGGGGGGGGTTGAATTTAAGGCCTGTGACTGACTAGAGTCTGACAGCTCTGGAGACTGACACCTTCACTTTTCTCTGACAGCCGAATGAAAATAGCGAGCAGTGCCCCTCTGTGAGAGCTCCTTACATACATGACACATTACTGCTCTAAAGACTGGAGTCATTGAGATTTTCTTTATGTTTTTGAAAGCAGTCTCTTGCGTTTACATAGGCTGCATTTTTACAATAAACAATATGCTAAAAACTGAAAAATTGCTAAATAAAGTATATAATAGAATGTAATGTATTTCTGTGATCAAAGCTGATCTTTCAGCATCATTGCTCCAGTCTTCAGTGTCACATGAACCTTCAGAAATCATTCGAATGTACTGATTTGAAATTTTTGCGTCATGGAAATTATGAGACTCTTCTTTCAGGATTTGATGAACAGAACAAAATAAAAACGTTTACTTGAAATACACATATTTTCACACTTTGTAGATATTTTTAGTGTCACTTTTGATGTTTACTTGCTGATATTCATTTATTTTTTTATTTTTTTATTCTTACTTCAGATTTGTAGAATGGTAATGCATCTCAGTTTCCACAAAAATATTTGGAGAAATATTATTTTTATATACATATTTCAAAATGTTATCTAACACTTTGACTGTTTTTACTCTATTTTGATGAAATAAAATCCTATCTCAGCAGACATTATTTAAACGTGTATGTTGTAACAGAATGATCCTCTGTGGCACTGTCCGACCGTCATCAGCTGGAACCTTACCTGGAATATTAGTTCCCACCTGGACCTCTTTTTCCCGAAGACTTTTCCCTTACACATTATCTCCTGTATAAAAGGGACTCACGGAGATCAGTTAGACGCGAAGTTCTGATTGTTTTCGACAACTCTGAGCATTCTTAAATATCTTTCGGACTGACTTGTTTACTACCTTGATTTTTTATTTCATCATTGATTCTCGCTTGTTGCCCCGAACTCTGCCTGGACTCTTATGTATTGAACCCTGCCTGACATCACGACCTCCCGCCTGTTTCCCGGTACTGTTTCTGATCTGCCCATCGTGATTATGTCTGCCCCCGATGACCACCGCATGTTTGACTTTTGATTGTATGAATAAATCGTTGCAAATGAATCAACATGATGTCTAGCCATCCTTACATTTGTAATCATTAATGGAAGCCTTTTTTTTTTTAATAAAAGATATTGGCGTAAAAAAGATCTCCTGCTTCTCACTGAATCTCTGACTTTACTCAGAGATTCAGAAACATTTCAGAAACATTTCAGTGGTGATCTCGCTTAATAATGCCGTAGATTTGTTGGGTTTTTCGTCCAGGCGAAATAAGGCACCGAAATTGGCGTTTTGACTTGGTTCGGTACGTGATGGTTACTTCACTACCATGCTGTACACATGGAGTACTTTTTATCCCTGCGCTCACCAAACCTATCTTGAGTGATTGCTGCTAAAAAAAATAATATTTTAGTTTCCTCTGATCATAGAAGCCAGTCCCATTAGTTCCAGTCCTGTCTGACAACTGAACATGCTGGAGATAGTTTCTGGATGAGCGAGGAGAATTCCTCTTAAGCCCTCCTGAACAACATGTGCTGATGTAGGAGCTGTTTGACTATTCTTTTAAAGGTTTTCTGACCTTGAGACTATTTTCTGCAGTTCTCCAGCTGTGGTCCTTGAAGAGTCTTCAGTCACTCAATCTCTACTCCTCTCTGTGTATTCGGATGATAGAGACACACGTCCTCTTCCAGGCAGCTTCCTAACTTTGTGTGTTGATTGGAAATTCTTCATTTTTTTTCCTGATGATTTCCCTGATGGTGGAAAAGGTAATTTCTGTGAAAAAAGAAACCATGGCTGAATAATTTCATGTCCATAATCACCCTGGAGTGTTTAAAATTGTGAATTTTAATTGGGAAAATTTTGTGGCCAACATGTATTGGAGAAAAATTATTTAATCACAAGAATTTCTCCCCATTCTCAATTGTTTTACTTCAATGGATAGGTTAGAATAGGTTAGAATTTTGTTCATTTTTTGAATGAAAGATAAAAAGGATAAACAATGCAGATTTATTTTCACAGCCACCGTTGCTCAGATTTATCAAGGGTGCCAATATTAGTGGAGGACATTGTAAATATTAAAGTGGTATTGGGCATTTATGCAATTTATTCATTAATGCAATAAAATATTTTTATTAAGTTTTATAAAATATTACATTTTATTGTAAATGAATAGTTGTTGCATTAAACTATAGTTATTGTACATTTCACATTGTTTTAAAGTGCTGATTTAAGTTAATTTAGTTTAAATTAATTGCATCCAAAATAAAAGTTTTTGTTTACACAATAAATTACATAATAAATATATTAAAAAGGTTAATAGATGTGTGTGTGTGTGTGTGTGTGTGTGTATATATATATACAGGGTGGGCCATTTATATGGATACATCTTAATAAAATGGCCACCACGCTCACCATCTGTCACGCCCAGCACTCCAGCTTTCTATGTACTCTGTGTTTTGTGTCTGTTTTCTTTCTTGGACTCCATTCCCCA
>JAUCNO010000082.1:13167655-13177726 GCA_032353835.1 Enteromius viviparus | reverse complement strand
AGGAAAAGGGTCATCAGCTGTGTATGATTACTCGTTTCAGCGATCCTCTCGAAATTATGTTTAAACATTCACTTAATCAAAGTTATCAAAAACATAAAATATATGATTCATATATGGTTTTTTTGTTTGTTTGTTAAATGAATCCCAGTCAAAGTGTTAAACTGACAGTCAGATTAAATTCATTTTGATGAGATTTATCTGGGTCTATTAAAAACAAACCAGCACTTATGACTTCTGATATCAGTTATTATTACTATACTGAACAGTGCAATCTGAGTATCCTGCTTCATACTAATGATGTTCTGCTTTAGACAGAAGACTGATGTGAAGCTATATGACTGTGTTAAGGCTGCGGAGCTGAAACAGACAGGTTCTGATGGCTTTTCCAGTCCTGAGTACTTTTCCTCTCTGTTATTGGTTTTGTGTAGTCGATGTCTGTGGCATGCATGGATGCATCTCACCGGAGTCTGCTCAGTGTATCTGATCCCTGCAGACCGCGACTGAGGATCTGGTTTAAAGTAGACTGAGTCAGAGCGCAGAGTTTCTCAGAAATCAATTACAGTAATTGATGAAGGGAGGGTCGTACTATCGATCACCAGAAACCTGTGTGTTTGTGTACAGCAGAGTGACAAAATAAACACACGCACACTGTTAAACCTGTGTTTACATCAGAAGTACAGCGCTCAGCACACTGGGCAATTATAAGCAGCTGTCTTTTGTTTCTGCAGTGCAATGTATACATTTGCTAACAAGAATTGGACAAACAAACACACACACACACACACATACTATATATATGTATATATATATATATACAAAACAAAAAAACAAAACAAAAAAAAAAACACTAAAAAGGATTAGAGGTGTAGAATAAGGCATTAATATGTGCTTAATTAGCACTAATAAATGACTAATATTCTAGTAATATGCATGCTAATAAGTGTAAACGTAAAATTAAAATAATATGTCACTGTATATATATATATATGCAAGCAAGCTTATACATATCTTGTATTTCATTGTATTTTATTTGATTAAATACATAACTTATAAACAGAAGTTCATATGCTGATATATTTGTATAGGTGAAAACTGTCTCCAAACATTAGAAAACCCTGTGAAAACAACACAAGCTGCTCCTGGTCACTTCACATGTCTGTCAGTCTAAGCGGGTGATTCTTGGCCTGAAGCAGACTCGATGCTATTAATCAAAAGTGGTTCTACGCGAGACTACTGCTCATGCACAATTTGCAACTGTGGCTGATTTTTTGATTAGAGCTGTAAATCTTCCTGCTGGACAGAGTCTGTGTGAAGGTGTCAGACACAAAGATCTCTCCTGGAATGATTGGACGTCTTGGATGGCTCTGTGCTGTATTTCTACTGTCAGACCAGCCCCAGATGGAACAAAGATTAGCTTGTCTTCACTCAGCTCTGCTGACATGCACAACAGGCCAAAACTTGTTATAGCAGCAATCTGATTCATGCAATCAACACTGATGTGTTTCCGATCCACATATATGAGGTTTCAATTAAATATAGTTTAAGTAGTAAAGGCGATTTCCTTAAACTTTCTCTCATGCTGTCTCATAAATCTGTGTCACATCATTTGTTTCCCCTTAAAGATGGTATAATTATGATTTTGTATCATGCAAGTTCAGTGTTTAACATATTCCATATATTCATGCAAGAGCTGTACACACATGTGATAAGTCAAAGAACATGCGGAAGAGCCCAATAAACACGCTAGAAAACTCCTAAAAGTAATGCATCTCTTCTAGATAAATATTTATAATGCATATTACACTCACAGGCATGTCTAAATCTATGTAATATTTAATATTAGAATGATGCACTCCTAATAGCACCTATTCCTCAAACTAGGTATACTAGGCATACACTGTATCCCAAAAATATATTATGTACGATTTTTTCTTTTTAATTATTTATTTATTTATTGTTATTATTATTATTGTTATTATTATTGTTATTATTGTTGTTATTATTATTGCTGTTGTTATTTTGTTGTTGCTGCTGTTAAAATGTTAATAATTAAATCATTTAAAAATATATAACATTTCATATTTTGATAATGCCATTTTATTACATATTGTATTCATTTTATAAGAACAACAAAAACAACAAGGTTATTAATATTAATAATGACTATTACTACTATTATTAATACTTATTTTAGTATTATTGTTTATGAAAATACTCTATGACGAGTTTATGTAAATGCATTATATGAATATTTATTTAAATTACATTAATATATTTTGGTCATATTTCTACCTTATTTTAGCGTCCAAAGGTAATTCTATTTGCATCAGGGATTTAAAAGGCGAAACCTTGTCTTAATCGGGGAGTTTTTTGGCAAACTTCACTCGGTCCTGGTTTAAGGGGATGAGGGAGCAATCTTCTGGGTCAGGCTCTATTTCTGCTTCAGTATAAACAGTGCGGGGAACAGGTGGTTGGAGGATTTTTGACTTTTCTTCACAGCCATTTGGTTGCAATTAAGTGTAATACGGGATGTCACAGTCGCAGCATGGCTTTGCTGGATATCTACCTTTTAATGTTTGTTTTAGAGATTCATTGTGGCATATGGTTTTTACCGTGTGGCTTAAGGCAAATTAGAGAAAAAAGTCATTATTGCAATGGTTTCTACAGGGCATAAAACATTCTTTAATTTACAGCATGTTAAAGTGAAATACCCAACAATAGTGATATACTGTAATTGCTTTGCACACAATATTCACAAAAATCATCCGGTTGTGCATATACATGCATGATAAAAAACTGATTCTAGCAACCAATCAACTTGTTTTGATGTTTTTAGGAGCAATAGGGACAATAGCGATCATCATGACAAAATACTCTCCTAAACAAGCCAAAAGGAGTTTCTTCGAAGTCTCTGTAAAATTTTACAATCCAGTATATCACATTATTAATGTTTAAGGAAGGATGAAAACCCTTGGAAGCGTTCAAAAGGAAATCTTCATTTGATCACTCAGACCTCTGCCAGAACGTCTCTGTGTCAGCAGCTCGTATTTATTCGATTCCTCCTCCCCATTAGCTTCGTAATGTAAACAGAAAAGTCAAGCATGCATCAATTATAATGCTGTCGAAAATTCATTCCAGAGGGCTTCAAAACGGCAACAGCTAATCAGCCCTGGATCACAGCAGGAGACTCGAGGACTCCGAAGATCTTCATCATTAGAGGTGAGGCTTCTCGAAGCAGACACCTGTTCCTCATCACCTCACGTCTGCAGATAGAGCTAATCTCAAACACATGACGTGAGTGGACATCC
Organism: Enteromius viviparus; assembly: GCA_032353835.1. NCBI lineage: Eukaryota > Metazoa > Chordata > Actinopteri > Cypriniformes > Cyprinidae > Enteromius > Enteromius viviparus. The sequence goes on along the minus strand of JAUCNO010000082.1, from coordinate 13,174,418 downwards.
GCTTTATCCTGACAACGCCAGAACTTGGTGACCTGCAACCTGCATGTTTGACATTATTGACGCAATTTAGCATGGGAAACAATTAATGCACCCTAGAAGAATGTCTAAGATGCATCCTTTCTTTGCTCAAAAACACGCTATGAACTTTGTCTCAGATGTTTCCCTTGAGACATTTCTAATGTACTAGACATTTAAAGTCAAGAATGTTTGCAATTATGTTGAAATCTCTGGCTTTTGATGGCATACTCTGAACAGTATTTGGAACATTTAGTCACAAAAGGGTAACACTTTATTTGAAGGTGTCTGTAACAGTTTTTAACACTGTGTAACAAACTGTTCCACAACTTAGTTGTTTTATGTAAGCACAATGGCTACTGATAAGTAATTACTCTGTATTATGGGCACCTTAAAATAAAGTGTAACCCAAAATGGGTAGTAAATTAATTACAAAGAAACGGCACATTACATTTTAAGGAAGTAAAACTAACATAGCATTGTCTTGAGATTTATTTTTGGCATTGCTGTATATTTTTATCAAGTTCAAAAAGGACATGCAGGACACTTTTACTTTCAGAAACAACAGAGATATAAAAGTGGCTAAAATTGAGATTTTAATTTTTTTTTTCTTTGAGATTTCTTTAATCGAAGTGCATTGCTTTCACGTCAGCTAAAAACGCCTCTTGAAATGTCCTACAAAGCATCATCTAAACACAAAACCTGGACAGCTTGAGATTCAAAACACAATTCTGCATGCAATTCTATTAAAAAATTAAAAAATCAGAACACTTAATGGAGAACTTTTCTCAGGTTGTTGCTCACGAGACGACTGTTGACTTACAAAAGCTCTAAACCAGTGGTTTTCTACCTGTGGGCCGCGGTATTGCAGGGGGGCCGCCAATTACTATTAATAGAATTTGTAATATTGTTAAGATAATAAAAAAATGTCTAGTTTCCTGATCCGTTGTGTATATTTTCTGTTTATTCAATACATTACCAGTTTATTCAATAAAGACAATTAACATACTTGCTTCTGAGAACATAGTTAACCCGACACAAAAAGCGAGATTGTTTTAATTCTTTTGCAATGGGCCGCAGAAGCATATGTGTTTGGCTGTGTGGGCTGTGAGTTAAAAAAGGTTGGGAACCACTGCTCTAAACTAATATATTTGATTAGATATGATTGATTTCATATTGGAATCTGGTTTTTGATTGCAGTATTTAGCATCATATCTGAATATGTTAATCGTCATTGTTTGGTGTTGCTGTGTCTTTTTCCTAAGTAAAAACAAATAAAAGATCTCAACTTCAATGTTTCTTTTCTTGTGGGAATCTACAATTAATGACCGTCTTATCGCCATGCAAACTCTCTTTCAACAGCTGGTTTAACTTTAGAGTCTTGGCAGGTTTATTTGTTCCAACGTTCTAAGTAAAACCCCCTCGAAATGTCTTGCAACTCACCATCTAAACACAAAAACTCTGTTATGTTTATGACAGCAATAACACTGTCCAAATTCTAAGCGGGCTTTGCTTATTGAAAGCAGAGGCGGCTCTCTGTTGGGACGTCCCGTCAGAATGTAACAAGATTGTGACAACCTGCAAAGAGACAGAAAGCAGTCTTGTCTTTGTTGTGTGGCCTTAGCTGAAGTCAGAGACTGTGAGGTGAGGCGCGCTAGACCTGGACTCTGTGTTTGTAAGAGTAAACAAAGGAAGTTTGCGGTGACTAGCATTGCTGAGACACACGTCATGCCGGGTATAGTGAGTGAGATCTTCATCACTTCTGCTTTATTTAGCATCGCTGATGGAGGCCTCTGATGTGCATGTGAGGTTTATTTATTTATTTATTTTTTTGCATTTGACCACCAAACAAACTCCAGCGGTGAAAAAAATTACAAGATATGGTTTTATGTTGTAAAATGTCTTGTGCTGTGACTGCCCAAAATGTAATATTGTTTTTAATTTATTGCATTTGCATATAATAATTCATGATTTTTCTGAAATGGAAATACCAATGATTGATTGAATTGGTGTCATCATATATAATCTTACATATATCCATTTATAATTTTATTTATTGAAGCTTACACAGTATTACATTTTTGATTAGTTATTCAATTAAGTTATATGTGTACAGCTCTTATATGTGTACATACTGTACCAAGTATTGTGTGTGCATGTGTGTTAGCTTAGTTAAACTTAATCACCATTAATTGCATTCAAAATTTTAAAAAATGTATTTACATAATAAATGAGTGTATTGTGTATATTTATTATGTATATATATATATATATATATATGTGTGTGTGTGTGTGTGTGTGTAAATGGCATGCATTATGTATATATATTATGTGTATATATTTATAGAATTTATATGAAATGTATCACATCCCCCCCCCCCTGCGAGCGGCTACCGAAGCAAGCGGATGGCCGAAGTCGGGGGCTACCGCGAGGCCTGGGAGCTGGTCGGTCCGGGTGTTCCTGATGGTAGGTGGTCAAGAGGCTAGGATCCAGGATATCTCGGGAGTTGACCCAGCACCTCTCCTCAGGACCGTATCCCTCCCAATCTACGAGATATTGCAGCACTCGCCCCCGACGTCGGGAATCCAGGATTACATGGACCTGGTAGATTTCCTCGTCTGCGATGACCGGGGGGGGGGGCTGCTCCTGGGGTGCGGCCTCGTCTAGGACCTCCTCTCCTTCCCGGGCATCAGCGGGCTTGAGCAGGAACACATGGAAAGTGTAATCTAAACTATATGACACAGGAGATATTTGTCTGATGATTTGAAACGGGCCTACGTACCTCTGAGTCAACTTCAGGCAGGGTTGGTTCAGTCGGAGATTGCGGGTAGACAGCCATACCCACGGCCCGGCCTCGTATGCTGGATTGGGGCGTCTTCGACTGTCGGCTTGATCCGTATAGCGACGAACAGCTCGTCGAAGATGGATGTGAGCCCTCTTCCACGTCTTCTCACTGTGCTGGAGCCAGTGATTGAGGGCAGGTAAGTTGGTGGGCTCTCCTGACCATGGGAACAGAGGGGGTTGGAAGCCGAGTACGCACTGAAATGGAGTCATCCCGGTGGAGGGTTTGCGTAGTGAGTTCTGTGCGTACTCGGCCCAGACAAGATACTTGCTCCATTCTGGTTGGTCCCTGTGGCAGTAAGAGCGTAAGAATCTGATAAGCTCTTGGTTCATCCGCTCCGCCTGGCCGTTGGATTCGGGGTGGTAACCTGAGGTGAGACTTATGTTGATATTTAACTGCTTGCAGAATGCTGTCCAGAGCCGTGAAGTGAACTGTGGTCCTCGGTCAGTAACGATATCTTCTGGCAGGCCATAGAAGCGAAAGACTTGATTCAGGACGATCTCGGCGGTCTCCCAGGCGGTGGGTAGTTTGTGAAGCGGGATCAACCGACAGGCCTTGGAGAATCGATCCACTACTGTAAGTATAACTGTGTTTTGATTAGAAGGGGGTAAATCTGTAATAAAATCCATTGAAATGTGTGACCAAGGTCTCTGAGGAGTCTCTAGTGGTTGGAGGAGGCCTGCCGGTCGTTGATGTGACGTCTTGGTGATGTTGCATATCTGGCAATGTTGAACAAAACGTGTAACATCTGAGGTTAAGGTTGTCCACCAGAATTTGCTACGAACCAGATCCAGAGTTGCCTGTATTCCCGGATGGCCCGAGCTGGGACTGTCGTGAACATGGTGCAGAATACGATCTCGAAGAGGTGCAGGAACAAATTCCTTGTCTGGTGGGCATTCAAGGGGTGGAGGTTCTTGTGCTTGCGCCTCTGATATCTCGGCCATTATATCCCACAGGACAGGAGCCACAATGCAGGTAGGAGGAATGATGTGTTCAGGTTCAGTGGCTGCGGGTAAGATTTCATGTTGCCTGGATAGCGCGTCTGCCTTCCCATTCTTGCTCCCCGGGCGATAGGTCACTTTAAATGAGAATCGGGTGAAGAACAACGCCCACCTGGCTTGCCTGGAGTTGAGGCGTTTAGCGGACTGCAGATATTCCAGATTACGGTGATCCGTCAGGACGGTGAAGGGGTATTTGGAACCCTCCAGCCAGTGTCTCCACTCCTCAAGGGCACACTTCATGGCCAGAAGCTCCTTGTCTCCGACACAATAATTACGTTCTGCTGGGTTGAGTTTTCGGGAGTAGAATGCGCACGGGTACATCTTGCCTGGGCTGCCATGTCGTTGGGAGAGGATGGCCCCGACCCCTGTGTTAGATGCGTCGACCTCCACAGTGAATTCGAGTTCGGGGTTGGGGTGTCGCAAGATGGGTGCTGACGTGAATCGCTCCTTTAATGCCTGGAAAGCCTGTTCCCCTTCAGCAGTCCATCGGAGGTTGACGGGGCCTTTCCGGGTCATGGAAGTGAGAGGACTGGCCAACTGACTGAAGCCCCGTATAAATCGACGATAAAAGTTGGCGAAACCTAGGAAGCGTTGCAACTCCTTTATAGTGCGTGGTTTCGGCCAATTGACAACAGCATCCACCTTTAGTTCGTCCATTGTCACTCCCTCGGAGCTAATGATGTATCCCAGATAGGTGATACGGGTCTGGTGAAATTCGCACTTTTCTAACTTGGCATAGAGTTTATTCTCAATCAATCGTTGCAGGACGGTGCGAACTTGTTGGATGTGTGAAGGCAAATCTTTGGAATAGATGAGGATGTCATCAATGTAGACCAGCACATGACGGTTGAGGAGGTCACGAAACAGGTCGTTGACCAGGGCCTGGAAGACTGACGGACTGTTGGCCAACCCGAAGGGCATTACCCGGTACTCGTAGTGCCCAGTTGTGGTGGAAAAGGCTGTCTTCCATTCGTCACCCTTCTTGATGCGTACCAGATTGTAAGCACTTCTCAGGTCGAGCTTCGTGAAGTACTTTGCCTCTCTCAGCTGTTCCAAGGCAGATGGCACTAGGGGCAAAGGATATCGATACTTTACGGTTACCTCATTGAGCCCTCGGTAGTCGATGCAAGGTCGCAAGCCTCCATCCTTTTTTTTGACAAAAAAGAATCCGGCCGATGCAGGTGAGGTGGAGGGCCGGATAAAACCCTTTGCAAGCTCCTCTTGAATGTACTTTTGCATACTCTGGGACTCGGGCTGTGACAAGGGGAAAATTCGACCCTTAGGTGGAACTGCTCCCGGAATCAGATCAATGGCGCAGTCAGTGGGTCGATGTGGTGGTAGGGAGGTGGCCTTTTCCTTGCTGAATGCCTCCCTCAGGTCGTGGTATTGTAGTGGTAGGTGTTCTAAGTGCTCTGGTTCCAGTGAAACGCTGGGAGACGAATGAGCAGGTGAGGGTGTTTGATGGGAAGTGTGACGTGTGGTTCCTTGGAGACAGTTCTTTAAGCAGTGTGGTGACCATTCCACGATGTCTCTCTCCACCCAGGAGATCTGGGGACTGTGTTGCTCCAGCCAGGGGTATCCTAATATTATGGCGTGATCAGGTGAGTGCAAGGTGAACAGGCGGATTGTTTCCTGGTGCATGGCCCCGATGTGAAGTCCTAGGTCCTCTGTGACGCTACACCCCTGGCTGGGTCCAAGCGGGCGTCGGTCTAGGGCTGCCACAGCCACACGAGTTCCACATGGAAAAAGATGAATACCACAGTTCTTAGCAAAGTCTTCATCAATGAAATTTCCCTCTGCTCCCGAATCAATGAAAGCAGAGGTCTCAAATATACTGTCTTTTACTCTTATTTTGACAGGTATAATGAGGGTTGGTTTCTCACTCACCCGGTCAGTGGATTGTCGAGGTGGTCGGGTTGGACAGCTGGCTCGGATGTGTCCAGGCAGGCCACAATAGAGACAGAGGTGAGTCCGGATGCGCCGTTCTCTCTCCTCCTGGGTTAGATGGGTGGTGCCCAGCTGCATGGGCTCTGGGTCCGGTAAGGCAGTGGCTGCTGGTGCTGTGTGGAAACTGGGGAGGCGACGAGTGCGGCGTGTTCGGATCAGGTTGTCGATTTGAATGGTTAACTCCATGTATTGCTCGAGAGATCGTCCCTCATCTCTGCACGCCATCTCAGTCTGGAGTTCCTCCCTGAGCGCCTTCCTGTAAAGCACTTTGAGGGGTTTGTTGGGCCATCCTGTCTGGGCCGCCAGAGTACGGAACCGGATTGTGAAGTCGGCCGCCGATTGGTTGCCCTGACGTAAGGCGAGAATTTCCTCCTCTGGATCTCTCCCTCCAGCGGAGTGATCGAAAACCTCACGTAGCTGGCGTACAAACTCCTGATACGAGGGGAAGGCCATCCTACGACTGTCCCATAGGGCGGTTGCCCACTCTAGTGCTCTGCCAGTTAGTAGCGAAACCACAAGTGCCACCCTACTATCATCAGTGGCATAATCACACAGTTGTTGATTAACATAGATATCGCACTGCATCAAAAAGCCACGACATTTGCCAGATGTGCCATCAAACTTTTCTGGTAGAGCAGGACGGGGCTTACCAGTAGTCGTTTGAGGTGGAGGTGAAGGTGGAGCTGCAGCGGCAGCCGCGGGTAGTGGTGTCAAGGCGGCGACGGCGGCTGTGAGACCCTGCAGTGACTGAGTCACACCCTCCATACAGCGATTCAGTTGTTCTAGCTGTTGTTGGTGAGCTGAGAGCTGTGAAGCCTGGCGATTAAGCTCATGAGCCATGCTGTACAAAGCCGCTGGATCTTCTGTTGGCGAAGTTTTCTGTGATGTGATGGGCTCAGAATCAGACAAGTTAAGATCCATTTGCAGCTTTAATGATACTCAAGGTCGTACAGGCAA
>JAUCNO010000082.1:13121352-13153876 GCA_032353835.1 Enteromius viviparus | reverse complement strand
CATTATGCAAAATATGTTACCCAGTGACGTGGCTCGGTAACAGAGGAAGATTCAAATTGCTGACGACTCGTGTAGGCAAATGTGAGTCGACTGTTATTTTTGTTAGACAATAACTATATTAATCGTGCACTGTCAGCATCACAACTTTGTAGATAGTTTATGTTCACATACAGCTACATGACACACTGCATGAACAATTTTTTTTTGAAAAAGCATAATAGGGGCACTTTAAAACATGGCAGTGTCATTGTTCTGTGTTTAAATGCACACCTGTAAAAGTTCCCTAAATATCTTAATTAAACTAATGCTTAGTCCTGGCTTAAGCTAAACCCCGTTTGTGAAACCGGGCCTAGATCTCAATGTAATTTTAGATCTCATAACAGTGACGTCTGCAAAACCTGCAAAAAACTATTTTGACGTCATCGTAATTATGACTTTATCTCAAATGTGCCACTTTTTTTTCATATAGTTATTCCAAATGAATCTTGATTGTGAAATTCTCCTAAGTTTAGCTTTATTTATTTATCGTAATTGTGACTTCATGTCTCATAACAGTGACAATTGTGACTTGTATTTCAGCTACTTTAATATTTACTTTATATCTCATAATTGCTTTTTTCTCATATTTTTTTAACTTTATTTCTTGTGACTTTATATCTTACAATGTAACTTTAGATCTTATAACAGTGATGTCTGCAACAATTGCACCAAACAATTGGGAGGCCACCGTAATTATAACTTTATCTCATACTTTTCACTTTTTCTCAAAGTTGCCACTTTTTTCTTATAATTCTGACTTTATTGTAACCGTGGCTTTCTCCTAAGATTAACTTTATTTCTTTTAATTAAGACTTTATGTAATTGTGACTTTATGTCTCTCAATGTAACTTTCTTTTCCTCCATTGTAATAATGACTTCTCATATTTGTCATATCTCATATTTGACACTTTTCTTTCACTGCTGTAACTTTTCCTTCATTATTCAGACTTCATTCATAATAATTCATAATTCATAAATCATTGCAACTTCACAGTTTCCAATTATGATTTCATAACAGTGACAACATCTATGACTATTTCTAGTCATTTTGACTTCACAATTGTGACTTCATATCTCATAATTTATTTATTTTTTCCTCATGGCTGTAACTAAGAATTTTTCCATTCTGAATTTGTTGAAATTGTAACTAAAATTAGACCTTTTTTTGAATCTTGTAATTGTTATTTTGCATCTTTATATTTCCTAACTTTTACTTTATAATTGCACATTTATTGCTAGTTCGTATTTCCAAACTGTGACTAACATCTAACAGTGAGACTTTAAATATCATAAAAAACATATGTACAATTACAACATTGTCTCATCATTCCTAAAATAGTAATTACGACTTTGTATCTTATTGCTGTTTTTTCCCAATAGTTGCAACTTTCCATTCAGACTTTATCGTACATGTAATTGTGACTTCATATCTTGGAATGAAACTTTTTTCTTTCATCTTGTAATTGTTAGTTTGCATATTTATATCTCTTAATTGTTGCTTAATTTCTTGTAAACACAAATTTATTGCAATTGCAACTTTAGATTTCCAAACTGCAACGGTATATCTTACAGTTATATTTTATGTTTTATAAATGCAACTTTATATGTCACGATTGATTTTCCTTCCCTCCCTCCCTTCCTCCCCTCCTCATATTTTCTCATAGAGCTTGTTTAAATGACCGTTTTGTTTTTGTTTTTTTTTTAGGTGGAATTGGGCTTCCATATGATGGGATTGTCCACATGAAATCTTTTTCCTCAGCATGTCAATAGACACCCGGTTTTCACAGCCTGATGGTTTTTTCTTTCAACATTCAATTTAGGAGCCAAATGATTATTAAATTAAATGATAATTTTTCCACATTCCCACAGTTGATCCTGTGGATATTTGTGTTTTGACACACACACACACATTCATGAAATCTGTGTGCATCCCACTTCACTAACAATTCTCTAGACAGCATTTATTAAGCATGTTTGTCGTTTCTGATACAGGGAGTGATCTACATTAAATAGGTACAGCTGCAATCCAAGCCGACATTAACTCTTTGATTCTACCTCTACTGCACATCTGTGTGAAAGCTACCGGCGTTCATTTACCCGGTCAGATGGATAAAGTTTCTTGACCAGGTTTACCTGTCTGACCAACGTTCATGAAAACGTCACAAACAGGTTCTGTAGACGACCGCAAGCTATGGAATTTCAGGTTTCATGATGTCATTGTCTCATGATGAAGCTGATTGGCTTTAACTTGGTAAGCATATACAGTACTATTTTGGACATCTCTCTCTCTCTCTCTCTCTCTCTCTCTGTCGCTCACACACACTCATCCATATGGATGTGATTTGGATAATCCCGCAGACTCCGTGAGCAGACAGCTGGCCGAGGCAGGAATGATGGGATAGTTTGTGCTACGGGATTGTAAATCTGGAAGAAATGAACATATGCAAAGTACAGAGATCCTGAAGCTTACAGGAGAGGTTTCTCATCTCATTATGAGTTTGGTGTCTTTTGCTCCAGTAATTAAGTGTGTGATGTTTGGTTAAAAGTTAAAAAGATGCAATAGAAGTGCGAGCAACTTGGCATCTCTCAAATGTTGGATTTTGCATGCATGTGAGTGCCAGAACACTCATCTGACACATCTGATCGTCTGTTGCGATCCATATGTTGCGAACTAAATGAGCACCAGCCGCCCTCATGGTGAAACGGCACTGCGAGAAGATAAACAGTAAAACATCAGAATACATGTGCGAAAGTTCCGAAAATAAACCACAAATTACAGCTGCCCTGGGGAAACCTATTTAAACCTCATAAAAATAAAGTTCACTAATGCATAAAGGTTGCATAAGTATCCCTTTTAGCATTTAGCTGTCTTTCTTTTCCTTTGTAGCTTTTACAAAAAAACAATGTGGCAACTTTACGAGAGATTGGAAAGCCAGGTACTGTATTTGGTGCTACTTGCAGTCTGCAGCAAAGCATGCTGGGGATTATTTCAGCTGGTTCAGAATGACAGATGTCACAAACAGCCAGTATATGGGGATGTTTTATGAAGGATCATGTGACACTGTATAATGATATATATGTGTATGTGTGTGTGTGAGTGCATAGATTATCACAAAACATATTTCGATAAATAAAACTGAGGTTTACCACTCTAATGAATAAGTGAATAAATAAATACATTTGCATACATTAATAAATAAATGTGATTAAAAAATAACAATAATTTATTTATCTTTGGATTTTTATGTTTTATTTTCTATGTATTTTTATTTTGTATTTTAATATGTGATTTGTCTCTTTAGGGAGTACACTATTCCCAAGAGTAGCAGACAATGAGTTTCCAAACATGGAATAAATAACTTGGCAAAATGTTGTATTTCAGCACTTCGTGACACACTTGCATCATTTTTAAATCCTTCATTTCACACTCACTTAACTGCCACAAGCGGCCACACATCCAAATGACACAATCTAACAAATGACGCGTTTAGATGTTTACTGCCTATGAATGCAGGGACCAAAATGGCTAGAATTAGTGTACAAACGTATGTTATGTTTACATTATGTTTTCACCAATATTTTCTGAAATCGTGTGCAGAAGAGACGTTGTTCTGTATGTTGAACCAATGTTTCATCCAGAAATGGTATATATGCGGCACTGCCTCCAAAAAGAGCAGTCCGCTTTGGCTGTAAATGCCAGTGTGTAGGTGGTCCTACAGCAGGCACAGCTTTAAAAAGTAGCAGAGCTTCTATACACTTTGCCGGTCACCCCACCCACATGTTTACCAACATTCAGCAAACGCCTCAGGCGCTTTCATGCTTTCAGAAACTATGCCTCCTTTAAAGCTAAAGCGGTTGTGTGACAGCCAGCAGAGATTTATCACTGTAGTTAGTTCCCTCACGTTTGGTCCTGTAAGTTCAAACAAGTACACTTACACACAATATGAGCTGAAACAGTTGTACGGTTCTGGAAGATCATGCTTTTGGCAGGTATCTCAAACTAAGTGTGGAAAAAGTTAGATTTGCATTTGCTCAATACCAGTTCTTAGAAACCAGCAGTGCTAGGTATGTTTAGGGTGGAAAGGTGGAAATAAGGAACAAGACAGTCTTGCATGACTAAGTGACAGACGGAAACATGGGTGAGTCTCAGAGACAAACACACTGCTGAACTCACTTTACCACGTCATGACTCACTTAACCAGCTGCTTTAAGACTGCTCAGAAAATCTATCTATCTACATGTATCTATCCATCTACATGTCGATCTATCTATCTATTCATTATCTAACCATCCATCCATTCAATCATTTATCCATCTATTATTCTGTTTATCTCTCTGACTTTCTGTTTGTCATTATGTACACAAATGATAGTATTTTCAATAGTTTAGTATTCAATTCAGATCAGTTATCTGATATGACACATCCATGCTTCTCCACACCTTACTTGACTCTTAGTGACGGAGGGCTTGCTACTGTCACACGAAGGGTGACAGCAATTTGGTAAGTGTCTCAGCACTGATGAAACCTGGGTTTTATCAATTTTTCCTTCAGGAAACCTTAGAAAAGCTGTCAAAACACAGGCTTTAGTTACTGAGTTCTTCCAGGACACCTCTAACTTCTCACTATATGGTCATCTGTGAGTCACCACCAGAGCCATGAGCTCGTATGTTGCCCACAGACCCTCAGAGGACATTTTCAAATGATGTTCTAAAAAAAATTCCCACCAATGTAAAAGTCGAATACGGAGATCTGGAGCCACATTTTGGAGCATCAAACAGCCGCAAGATGCAATGTGGAGAGGTTTAACATGGCTGATCACAATTTTGGAAAATGACTGGCAGCCACACCCACTCTGTGCTCTGGTAATGGGTTCCCATGATTCATTGTGGGAGGATTGGAGGCCAACCTGGCAAGTTCACCTCCACCACAGTATAACTACATGTGAATCAGAGGGGTTGCCTTAATTTCGCCGTCTCATCATCTCTGTCTTAATAACGCCGTGTTGTGGAACATCTGAGACCGTGAACGTGTTCGTCCCACCATGCAACACTTCTATTTCCTTGCTAATTAAACAGTTCTCCTGGTTTGCGTTGAGGGGGAAAAAAGGGAAATTCGACTAAAGTAATGAGGCCGTTTTTCTCCGTTTAAGGTTTTCCCAGAATGTGAAAGACACCTAATTTTGACAATTACAACTCTGAAAAAAGACAGCAAAAAACCAAGTGCAAAAATGTGAATGAAACTGAGCTTATTCAGTAATTTAAACCAGACATCCTTGCATTTGCCGTTTAGGCCCCCAGACCCAGAAAAGCAAGCTTTCTGCAGGATACAGGGGAATAAAGGCCAGTATTAACCTTTCTACCACTGAATATTAATCAGCATTTAATAAAAGGAAAACAACCCACTTGCCACTCCAAATATTATCAGTGTGACATTACCTTTATTTTCATTTTGCGAGACTTTTGCAAAAAAAAATCAAGATAAACACTTACGCCTCAGCATTCAATAGTCCGAAAAGCAGGGGGAGTTAGGCTAGGAAAATAAAATCATGAAATAAAACAAACATGGCACTTGCCGAGGAGACGGTATTGGACGCGGCACTTTCCTCTGGCTCAGTCTGCTTTGAGAGAGATGCATTGTAGGTTTTGGATTGACGAGGGCAACCACGTTTCCATGTTCATGAGCTGGCGCTCGCCAGGAAGACTCCCATTAGAAACGAGTGCGTGTGGTTTCTCCTGAACACGCCTGGGACAGAAACACAAATCCCTCCATTTCTCACTGCAGACAAAAATGTCACTGTAAAATGGGAGCAATATGGTCAGTCATAAACCTAGCAAAAAACAACATTTTATGGATTGCAGAACAAACACACTTTAAATGAGTACTTAATGTTAAAATTAAAAAAATAAATAAAATAAAACACAAGATTTCAATTATGAAGCTAAAAATTTCCTCTTTAAAATGAAAACAATAAATGTTAGACATAATAAAAAACATGATATAAAGCACGTGCGTATGCCATACTTAATGGAGTCCAGAAGTCTGAGACATGAGTGAAAAGGCCTTTTTCTAATCAAATACAAATTAGGGTATAAAAAACAGTAAGCAATCATAACGATCACAATTTAGCCATAAAATAAAACATTAATTGTAATCTTTGCCACAAAGTCTAACTCATATATAAGTAGTGTTAATAATATAATAAAATATCATATAATTTTTACATAAATGTAAATGTTACACTGAATGACATTAGTTCAATTCTATTTTGACATTTTATTTTCCCAAAAAAGTTATTTTAAACATTAAAGTAGACATTTTGCATGCATGTGTAAAGCTTTTGAACGGTGCATCCCATTTCATGCTATTTTGCAGAATAAATAATGTGAGTGGTGTGACAAAATATCCTTATATAATTCATACACTACCTCACAAATGAGTGCGTAATGTTTAGGGCATTACTTTGGATCCAGTGTAAATTTAAGCGGCTATCAAAATGGGACATTTCGACTCGTTATGAGCTTTAGTTTTGCATTTGAAAATCCTTTGCTAAAATCCCAGTTTTCTGCCTTTTGGATCCCACTACACATGGATAAGTATATGCAAACACAAGACATTCATTCGAACGCCGCCTGGCCCTGCGTGTGAAATATGCTGAGACTGGGAAGAGCGATAGCATCGGTTGGCACCCAGTGAGAAGACCACAGCACTGGCCCTCCATTTGAACACAAAGAAGCAGCAGACCACGAACAGAGAGGGAGGGACGAACACGAGTGAGACAGACACACACAGAGAGAGGAAACACCAGGAACATGCTAACACGCTAACTGCTAGAGTTTCCCGCTCAGCAGTCATAGCCATTAAAGTCCTTCTGATATTTCAGAAGTTTAGGCCTTTGATAGTTTGCATCATGCACACTTGTGCAGCAGGGTGTTAATACAGTTAATATATTTAATATTTAGCATCTTAATCATTACAAGTGTATTTAAATACATGACATTAAAGTATATTTAGTTTTTCATAAATGTTAATCAAGTCAACAGAAGTATGAAATGACACTCTAAAGTTCATATAATTGCATGTAATATAGGTTTTAACTAGAACACATTTTCATTGATCAGCAAACATCAATTAAAAATATTGCATTAGGTTCACATTTAAGTACAGTAAAATGTATTTTTTATGTAATATCTTTGTAAGATCTCTTCCAAAAGCATGCTAAAGTGTACATCTTTTCCATTAAAACATGCAATACTATCATTAAATATGAGATTTCTTGCAACAATAATAGACTTACAGCAACTTCTTAATCATTCAGTGCAATTTAGATTTCCAGAAACCTCCCCCAGTCGTATTTACTTGTTTATCGGTTCATTAAACCTGTTTATTTTCTTGTAGTTGAGCGTCACAGCCTACAGCGAGTCACATCTTTCCCATCACTTGACTCAACACATGCTAACCCTGCCCTGCTGTGTGAGGAGGCCTTGTACACTTCTGTATTATGGAAGGGAAAGGAAATCTAAGCTCGTTAAACCCCATATTTGGTCTGCAGACGTCAGCGGCCCTCTGCTAATATTTACCGTGAACATTAGCTTGAGTGCACAGTCAGAAATGGGTTTATTAAAAAGTGTTAATTCCAAGAAAACAACAACTATTAGCAATAAAGGGGTTCGTGTCGAGGGCTTTGATGTGAGCTGTTTGCGATATGCACGTCTGGGAGCTGGGGGATTCTGGGAAGGTCAGCGAGTTATTTTACATTCGTATTACAGTGCAGGCCGATGTTTTGGGTTGGAAACAGCATCAGTTCTGTTCGGGAATAGAGTGACATTCATCTGTGTTTATTTGCCCTGTCAGATGATACCAGAGCGCTTGCTAAAAGGTTTTGTTTTGAAAAGCTCAGACTCTGGATTTTTTTTATTAGAAATTCAAACTTAGTTGCATGACAAGTCTAATATGCGGTTCAATGCAGTGCCAAGGGCCGTGGATTAGAGACGTTACACACACGTATAAATGCTACGCGCGCACACGCATGCATACAGTGCTTTTAAACAGGAAGTGAGGATTCGCTCCTGAATAATTATGAGCAATCGCACATTAATGTGCTGCGCTGATGCAAAAAATTACCTGCTGATGCAGAAAACCCACAAACATTTAAAGTCAAACAAGCACAATGATAGTGTGCCACGACTTTTATATAAGTCAACATATAAGTATTTTTATAAGTTTTTTTTGTCTTAAATTGCAAATATGAATACTCATTTAAAAAAGACTTGCAAATATATAAAAAAAGCATAAAAATTTAAAAGACAAAATAAATTAATAAATAATTATAAGTAAATAAATAAATAATTTAATCTTTAATTACAAATAAACATTTACTTACAAATAAATAGCATGTTTTAATATAGTTAAATATATTTTATATATATAAAATATATTTATTTATATATATATATATAGTATATATATATATATTTAATTTATTTTATTTTTATGTTTTGTAGTATTTTAGATCAAAATATTTCCTCTTTTTTATTTATTTATTTATCTATCTATCTGCAAACCTTTTTGTGGCACTGGCAGTATGAACAAACAGAAATCATGAATATGTTTTGGAAAAGTGGTCACACTTCAAAAAGCAACATTTTGATGGCCAGGATCCCTTTAAATATTAGTATTAACTATATACCCTAGTATATAAAATACATTTAATCCATACAAAGCATAATTGTATTAAAAATCTATACTTGAGAATTAATTAGTCTTTTAGTTGTAACATTCATAACAGTAGTACTATTTCTTAATATTAGGTCTTGTTTTAATGTCACTGTTGATGATGATTGTATGATCTTTGAATAACATCCTTCTTTAAATGCAGCATTTTTAAAGTGAAGTATACTTGCCATCATTCCACTTTAGCACACATGTACTTCAGCATGACTTCTACACAATTATAATGAATTAAGCACAAAATCAGTTTAGTTTCGAATGAAAAGTACAATGGCTGGACATTTTATTGTGTACAAATAAATATAAACATATATGTGTACTTTAATGTTAGTGCTTCACTTTAATTCAACATGTTAATTACTGTCACATTGAAATATCAACTCCTGTAATGATAGTTTTGCGAGTACTTTAGCTCTAACACGTGCTGTTTCCAAAGATTTATAAACTTGTTAGGAAGAAGGCTTAAGAAAGTGACATGAGTAAAGGGAAAAGGAGAGGGAGGGATAGAGCTATCCTGGTATTTAGAGTCCTAATCTGAGACTCATAAAGCTAGTGTTACACCACACAATATCTCACAGTAGCATTATTTTTTTTTTCCCATTCTCACTCGTGCATTTTTCCCCCTTCTCCCTCTTCCTTCAGTTCGAGTCACACTCGCACGTCCTGATGGAAGAGATTTCAGGAAATCAAGCTGGACAATTTCCTCCGAGTGTAATATTAGAGTCCAGCAGCAGCGAGGAGAGTCCGCAGGGTTGCTGCAATCTCGTGCAAACACCCATATCATTATGCATGTATGTCTATGCGTGCGTTTATGCCGTCTAAAGTGGCAGTTTCTGTCTCTAGAAGGTTCCTGTCTTGCTGTGCCGCAACAGTTTCCCAGGCCTGAACCGGACACGTGCGAGAGTGTGTGTGTGTGTGACGCAGCTTCATCGTAAATTTTGTCTGACCTCTCCTCACGTTTCACTGGGATTCACACTGCTTCCATCAGTTAACACACGACGCTTCGAACCCAGCTCCAAAAA
The DNA here is from genome assembly GCA_032353835.1 of Enteromius viviparus. Classification (NCBI taxonomy): domain Eukaryota; kingdom Metazoa; phylum Chordata; class Actinopteri; order Cypriniformes; family Cyprinidae; genus Enteromius; species Enteromius viviparus. The sequence continues at coordinate 13,144,087 of JAUCNO010000082.1, read as the reverse complement.
AACATCTTCAATAACACTGACGAGGATGTAAGCACACACGGGCATCTCTGTTTCCTTCTAATTGCTAGAAAAGGGTAAGAAACAAGCTCTTATTTTGAGAGCGGACGCCATCGCTGCTCTTCTGAACCTCTGAGGTCCAGTTGCGGTCAGGTTTGGATGTTACCGACGGAGGACGGTTAGTTATGGTCTGAAAAGTGGATTTTTCGCCAGCGAGTGTTTATCTATGCAGTCATTCCGGCTGCCTTCATTTGTCAAGAGCATTTCTTGGCGTTTGTGCACAGTTACCTGTGTGTATGAGGTGGAAAGAGCTGGGGGCAGGAATTAGAGAGAGAGCTGGGCTGGGCTGGTGGCCCGAGCCATTGGATCTCATCACTCCTTCATTACGCTGGCATGCCCAGGAATCAAACTGACTCTGCAAAAAGAATAGGCTCTTTCATTTCGAGTGGCCTGCAGGGTAGAGAGGGAGGGTCAGGGAGAGACAGACTCGGTAAAAGTAAGAGCCGAAGTGAGAGAAAGACACAACAGAGTGAAAGGAGCCGGGCACTTCTCACTACACAAGGCTGGGTGTCTGTACACCAATGCATATTCGCATTATTAGAGCCCTGTGATTTCAGTGATGCAGAGAATGTGGACGGAATTGGGAAAAAAATAATGCATGTGGAATATCACGGCAAATTTGAGATGAATAAATGTAAAGTTGGGCTGCACTAGTAATCAAATCACTACACGGACTAATGTCTGTGAATATTAAAGCAACAAATAAGGTGTCGGCAAGAGCAGGGTAGTTTGGGGTGCTACACATGCTGATGAGAAAAGCATTAAAACAACTATAATAATAATAATTTGTATTATTAATAAGAATTATAATTTATGAAAACAGTATTTAAGAAATATCACACATTTAAGGATCAGTTTACTAGAAAGGTAAAGCCACTCAGCATTTTCACTTTGTTTGGAAATTATAATATTTTCATATCATTTGACCTATTTAAAGGGCATTTCCCCTAACCGTATTAAATGCATGCATCTTTCATAACAAAGTACATTTTATTAATAATTTCACTTAATAGAATAAGATAATGTGATTTTGGTTTTAGATACTGTATATATATATATATATATATAAACTGCTAGATAAAAAAAATAGGTGGCAGTAAGTGACAATTTTAATTAATGAGTGTTTGAAGCCTTCAGAGGATTCGTTCAGACGGATGATTCATTCATGAATGAAGCATGAATCTTTCCTTATGAATGGACCCCTGAATCATTGACTCAGATGATTCAAAATTCAAAGACGTGAATCCCTCATGAAGAAAACACATTTCAACTGTTCTGCTGTGATCTTTGTTTGGAATTTATTTTTAACAATATGTCCTTTTAATAAAATCAAATTCAAAAACTGAATGTTTATTAACTCATGTTAACTCTTGTATGTCAGGTTTGCAATCGTGGTTTTCAGGGAACCTCCCTCCCTTGTTCGTGTCATGTTGGCTGTATGTTATAAATATAAAACCAACTTTTTTCTTCTGTGTGCAGTTGCGTTCATTTGTTTTGATTTCTCCATGAGTTTCTCTCACATAGAGCAGCATGAGCCTAACTGGCATGACCTTACCTTGTTACTCGTTATCTTATTAATCTCCGTTTACATGCACTGAATGTTATAAGATCAGAACCATTCTCACCATAATTTCGGTTCAGTTAGATGTTTAATCAGATTCATTGTCTGCTCAGCGAGTAAAATTTTCTTCTTTCACTTCACAAAATCTACTTGTCTCAGACAAGCATTGATGTCCAGTTATATAACTTTATAAAACTCAACGCACCAGAGTGGCTAGTGGGAGTGACTGTGAGAAAAAAGTATATTTATCTTACAAAAATACAGGAGGACTTTATTCACCCCTTGAGCCGTGTGAGGGATGTTATTTCACGTCGTCTGAAGTGTAACAGCTATCACTCATTTAAACCCTTTCAAATCCGACAATCATCCACCTAGGATGATTCAGTAAAAGACAGGATCATTTTTGGGTGAACTATCCCTTTAAAAATGTAATCCAGACGAAAAAAATGCAAAACAGAATAATTGAATTTGGTAAGAAAAGATGAAATGTATTTTAGGCCTTTGATTCATCTTTAACTCTACATACATACATTTTAACTCAAATGTTATTTCCATTGCCAATAACTGTGTGCACTCTCCGCTTTACAGAATTCTCCATATTTGGAAATGTTAAAAAGTGTCATCTTTAGACAGTGTTATCTGTAGCTGCGATACACTAAACGAGAATATAGTTAAGAATTAACCTGCTCAACCCACAACGCTATGACATCAACAGCTTTATTTAGTCTGTGGTTTCCCAGATAACACTTGAACACGTCTGAAGGACTGAGACCACCGATGACATCAGTACCACATGAACCTGATTCACACAACAAACTCAAACGCAAGTAAATCATATATTATGTTTGGTTAGTTAAAGAAAAAAAAGCATGGCAGAGAATAAGACCCACGGTGTTGAAACAATTACTTCAGCTTAATTAATGTTTTTTTTTTTTAAATAAAGTTAATACCTGTTCAAAACAATCACTTTAGTAAAGTTTGCACAATTTTCTGCTCATTTTGAAAAATAAAAGTATTGTTTGTTCAGTAGCTAAATATACTGTCATTAAAATTTGCTAATAAAAATATTTATTTTAAAATACAGAAACAAAATCATTTTAATAAAAAATATTCTAAAGGTTTTAAGGAGATCCAATAATAATTATATATATATATATGATATTAACCATCTGAATCTAACAATGTCACGTCAAAAAAAAAATGGAAAGGACAGTCATCTATTAATTATCAAGTTAATCACGGAGCCTTTAGCCCCAATAGCAGGGCGCTTTTTACCCCAGATACCATAGTTTTGCATATTATTTAATTATTTAAAATATTAGATCAAGCAAGCATTAAATCAACATTTTGCGCCAGAACGTCACGGATCAGAGAAATATAGACATGAATCTTGTGAACCTGGAGCACATGAGGTGGGGTTAGGTTTGAGTTCAGGGTTACTACCTAGTTATTACCAGGTCATTGTAATAACTATAATAAGGACATGTACTGTAATATAAAATCTACCCAAACATCATTAGGATATTATGTAAAGATTACGCCACATACTGACAATCCTAACAAAGCACATATTAATAGAAATCATATTAATTCAGCTTTCAGATGAAGTATCTGACCCTTATGACTGACTTTGTGGTCCAGCTTCTCAAACGACCACTTTTGCATTGACTTTTAATCACTGCTGCCAAGGTGAGTTTTAGTGATTGATAAGAACATATTACACCACCTATTAAACCCAGCAAGCCTAACTATCGTAGGTTACTATCGGTCATCCAGCTCTCTGAAATGAAATCCGAGTGTGCCTGGCACCTCCGTCTGCAAGGCACAATTCAATTAGAAATGTGCTGTGCTATGACTGGAGCAGCGTCCAGACCGACTAGCGTTTCGCTGCATCAGAGAATTCTCAAGCTGTGAAAATCGCGGGCACCGTTAGCGTCTGCTTTTCCACTGACTCGGCCCTCCCGCTGACAAACCAATTTCTTAAGCCTCAACCCACCCGCCGCCACCCCCTTAAATGCCCAAAAGAGTCCTTAAAGGTGTGGATCTGTCATTAGCACATTTAGCTTGGCGCAAAAGCACATTGTTATTTTTAAGAGCCAGTGTTTGCACCAGCTGTATCTTTGGAGCGTGTGCGGATTCCCGTGGCTTTGAGCCTGTTCGGTTCAGTGTGTCCGCTTCTCTGCCTGCTGCTAAGGCGCTTCACCTTCTCCGCCAGCTCGGCTGCTCAAAACCATCTCAGAACTCAATCAGGGTGTTGTGGTGGCTGTGGAATCAACAAAAATTAAAATGCATCCTGGTTTTGTAGGAACTAGTGACATCTGGATCAGACTTTACTTACAGCAGGATGACGCATGTTAACAAACAGTTAAATACTCTGATCTGCTGAAACACTTTGTCGTAAATCACAGATAACGACCGAGTGCTTGGACAAACCTCTGACCTCAACACAACCCTGACAAACACATCCTACATACATAGAAGCTTGTGTGTGTGTGTGTGTGTGTGTGTGTGTGTGTGTGTGCATATATAATTATCACAAAGTGACTTTAAATCATGCAACTAAAACTTTAGTAATTACAGCTTTATTTACTGTAATGTGTTCATTCATATTCACCTATCACCTTTATTTCTTGTTATTGTGACTATTTTAAGGAATGTGAATTAAAATCTCACTATAGGATTGTATATCTCACAATTCTATATACACAACTATATTTCAAAACTATATTTCTCACAACTATATTTCAAAAGAGTAGCTTTATTTCTCGCAATGTGAATTTATATCTCACAATTGTGTCCCATTCTTGAATTTATGTCACAATTAAAACTTTATTTCTCCAAGGTTTTATTTTTCATCATTTTACCTCATCTCACAATTATGATTGATTTCATGTCACAATTACAACTTTATTTAAAGTATGTCTTTATTGTCCGCAGTGTGACGTTATATTATTTCTTGCATTATGACTATATGTCTCACAATTGTGACTATTTTTTGACCTTGGGGTGTTTTATTGTGTAATATGACTTTATGTATCACAACTGCAAATTAATTTCTCGTACTAACCCTAACCCTAGTCTCAGCTTCAGACGTCACCCCCACGGAGCGTTGGCTAAACATCTGATGCATATGGTACACTTAACTGGATACCTTTCAAGAATGTCGAAGTCGTCATCTGATTGGTTGAATTTTATTGGAGACATAGTGGAGACAAAAAGAGATATTTTAGCCTGTTTGCCGACAGGATTTGGGAAGAGTATTATTTTCCAGAGTATTATTTTGATTTGTTGCACGCCGTTCTGTTGTTGTGGGGACATTTCCATGCCCCAAAACGTGACGCTGAACGAAGAGAACTGTGATTGGTTGTTTGACATGTCAGTCAAACGGCCTTATGGGCGGGCCTTGACCAAAGAAAGCTGCTATGAATTCCAGCCCTTCAGCCGTCAGTCTGAAGGTCTGGCTACGCGAGACTACCCTAACCCTAACTTCACATGTCATAAATGCAACCTTTGTGATGATTTCTAATATTCTGAATAACTTTACCTCACAATTACCTTTCTTTTTACTCTGAAGCGGAAGCAGACTTCTATAAACATCACTTGCGTGGTGTCAAATGAACACATGTCCATGCAGGATTCGTGTTTGGCCACAAAGTCTGCCAGAAGTTAGTAAAGTTAGAGTTAATGGCCGAAGGGTCAAGATGGCAGTGGCAGGAAGCTCTTTTGGATTTTGAATACTAGAAAAAGTCACGTTTAACAAACTAGTGCCTGACTTCACAGACAACAACATAAGCCAGTTTGTTCTTCATCTCTAATTAGCGGTGCTTCATTTCAGTGCCAAAAACAAGAACTTCTGAATAGCACAAAGTGAAAGGAGAATGCTCCTTAAACACCTCAGAGACAAAGAAATGGCAAACATGGTTTTCCAGTTTACCTCTAATGTTTGTACAAAATCTTCACACCTCCACGCCAAGACAAGATGAGAAGTTTCCCAAGGCCTAGCCCTGGACCTGATCATTGCTTTAATGTGACAGTGGCAGATTTGGTTAACCTGGTAAATAATGACACAGAAGTTATTACAGAACTCCCTTTTTACTGAGTTGAAACTTAAAAAACTAAATATAATACCAAAAAAAATAAGACAAAACAGATCAAATTAACATATAGGGGCAAGTTCATAAAAATGCACAGCTTTTGCCATCTGTTCCTGAAACATTTTAGTTTTTGACAGGATGTGGCGTAGGTGTATCTTGTGTGAAATCACCGTCTCATTTGACTGCAATCTCTATTTGTGACTCAGATGTGAGTTCTGCTTAACAGGTGGTATAAGTTAATCAGAACGCAAGTTGCACTCCCATAACATTTTATTACTTGAACACCTTCGTAAAACCAGTGGTTAGTGAAACGTTTAAAGCACAAGTTAGTGTTATAGCACAAATGTGGTAACACTTATCTAATTGGCTGTATTGGAGGTAATAGCATCGTCTCTGCCAGCAGCTAACAGGGGCTTAATGCAAGAAAAAAAAAAAAATCAAGGAGTTGTTAAAAGATGGCTCGATAAGCGTATGCAAAGTTGAAAAGCTGTCATTCACTCCTCTAAGTCCGCATTACAATAAATAAACCAAGCCTCTCCTTCCTATTAGCAGCGTGCTGTTAACAGAAAAGGGAACGTGCTATTGACGAAGGTCCTAAAAGTTCTGTTATGTTTATGCTTGAAGTGAATAATTTAAATAAACACATCCAGTGAAAATAAACGCTGTGTGTCGGAGCGAGGACGAATCAAAACGCTCACAGTCCACGTTCTGTATGTGGAAGCTGAGCCTTAATTAAACTGCGGGGCAGATAGGATTACTGACTGGCCGTGCACTGCAAGAGCTTGACATAACGCAAACAAACAGCTTTACAACATCCAGAAGCCTGCCTTTCTCCCTCTGCCCGGAGCAGAGAATCAGAGATCTGCATGCATATCACAAAACGCTCGCCTGTTGGATTTTATTGCGTTTTTATTTATCTGTGTCGTTCACACAAATGTGCAACTAACAGTTTGCACAAAAAAATGAATCCTTAGAGATGTCTTCAATCAGTCCAAGTGAGTGAAACCATCCGTTTTAACCAATTAGAAATTAGCTACAGGGTGAAATCAGTTTATATATATATAGTTTATTTTACATGTGTAAAGAATATATAAAGAGCTTGATAGAGTGTATTGTGCATTTCTTTCACTTTTTAGAGGTGGAATGGAGATGCGGTGGTTCAAAACAAGTCAAAAAATGCATGCATTTAATAAGTTACAAAAAAAATACAATGTGAAAATGTTTTCTGTTGGAAGGTTGCAAAATCACAATGCACTTTAATGTATTATGTGTGTGTGTGGACATATTATATAAACCGAATAAACTTATTTTTTAAACATAATGTATCGACACTCCCAAGTCTCCCCTTGAATGCTGTGTGAGAGAGACGTTGGCTGTTTTTAATCAGGAATTCATGGCCAATATTTGCATTATTATAGACAGACAAACTCTGCCAGTCTGACCAGCGCTAATGGACTGAAGCGAACTGAGCACAGAACTCTGTCTCCCCCTATCGGTCAGCTTCTACACAACACCCAGCGAATCACCCCAACACCATCTCTGACTCGATGAATAGATGCAACAACATTTGCAACTTCTTCAGAACTGTCTAAAAGAAGGAATAAGCGCGAGTGGAAAGCTTTACGGCTGAGTCACTGACTGAGTAACACATCCTCGAGCCCAGCTGTCCAAAACTAGTCACTAAATAAACGAATTAAAACCAGTGGCTTGAATATTAAGCCCGTTTGATTGTTTACAAAGGACTAAAGTCTTACGTGGTGTTTTGCACGACCCTAAAAATAAACATTTTCGCGCACTTGCGTTTTTAAAATACACGGAAACAGTGAAAACAGTGCTTTCTGAAGCAGATTTGTGAAATGTTAAATTGCGAGTCATAATTATTGAGAGTGAGAGAGGGGTGGGCACGAGCAGGCATCGTTTTTTTCTTGTCGTCACAGCGCGTCGGGTTTAAAAGCCAGTGCGCGCTCAGCTGACGAACCAAAGTTCGTCTCTCTCTTGGAAATACTACACAGGAGCGCGCAGGGAGCGCTTTGCTTTTGCAAACACCAGCAGAACACCCTCAAACGCTTGCCCTCTGAAAGCGAGCGCCGCGTTTCAGTGGATTTGCAGGAACTTAGTTGGAACGTATTTTGGGAAGGCGAAACGCTCAGCCCGCACCGATTCTCTGAGATCGTCCACCTACAGTCTTCGCATGAATCTACTAGATCCCTACCTGAAAATGACAGAGGAGCAAGAGAAGTGTCTGTCTGAAGCCCCAAGTCCGAGCATGTCCGAGGACTCCGCGGGCTCCCCGGGCTCCGGCTCGGGCTCCGACACCGAGAACACCCGCCTCGCGGCTCCGGACGCGACGCTCGGCGAGTTCAAGAAGGACGAAGACGACAAGTTCCCGGTGTGCATCCGAGAGGCGGTGTCTCAGGTGCTGAAAGGCTACGACTGGACGCTGGTGCCCATGCCGGTGAGAGTGAACGGCTCGAGCAAAAACAAGCCTCACGTGAAGAGACCGATGAACGCGTTTATGGTGTGGGCGCAAGCGGCGCGCAGAAAGCTCGCGGATCAGTATCCGCACCTCCACAACGCCGAGCTCAGCAAAACTCTGGGCAAACTTTGGAGGTAAATGTTTTTTTTGTTAGTTTTTTTTGCAATGCACTCTACACAATAGTAAGGGTATGCACTGTAAGATTCATTTATATTTGCTATATATATATATATATATTTTTTTTTTTGCAGTAATATATATGCATAATAGTGCATGCAGTTGCAGTCTACACAATATAAACAGTATGCAATGTAAGATTTAGTGCTGTGCTCACTGACACATTTAAGTTTGAAGTGGATCCAAAAAGTTTATCAAAGTTTTCCTAAGACGAGCACGGGTGTTGTTTTGGTTTTGAGACAACTTTGATGAATGCTTCTTATGATCCACTTCTATTGTTAGGTACTGACTTTGCAATAATTCATATGCATAATGATGCATGCAAGCACATGCAGTCTACACCATAGAGTATGCACTGTAAGATTCATTGCTGTGTTCATTGGCAGATTGCTGAATGAGGGTGAAAAGCGTCCCTTCGTGGAGGAGGCTGAACGCCTCAGGGTTCAGCACAAAAAAGATCACCCCGACTACAAGTATCAGCCACGGCGGAGGAAGTCAGTGAAGAACGGCCAGAGTGAGTCTGAGGACGGCAGCGAGCAGACTCACATCTCCCCGAATGCCATCTTCAAAGCCCTCCAGCAAGCAGACTCGCCCGCGTCCAGCATGGGAGAGGTGCACTCGCCCAGCGAACACTCAGGTGGGTGACATCGAGTAGTGCTGTCAAAAGTTTTCGCTTATATTTGTGACCCTGGACCACAAAACCAGTCACAGGTCTTTTTGATCACTTACTGAGATTTATACATCATCTAAAAACTGAACTGAACATTGATGTATGGTAGGCTCGGACGATATTTGTCTGAAATACAACTATTTGAAAATCTGGAATCTGAGGGTGCAAAAAAAAAAAAAATATTGAGAAAATCACCTTTAAAGTTGTCCAAATAAGTTCTTAGCAATGCATATTACTAATCAAAAATGAAGTTTTTTTTTTATATTTACAATAAAAAATATATCTTTAGTTAATAATCCTTTTGTGTATATTTATTATGTATACATAAACATATGCATGCAGTTTATATTTTGAAAATATTTGCATGTATTTATTTATATGTAGATAATACAGAAATATTTTACAGAGAAAAAAAATTGGATGTGATTAATTGAGAGTAATCATTTAACGATTAAGTTTATCTGTTGTTTTCTCTGGTTTTTGTTGTTGCGTCATCTCTTAACCGCCGCTCTAACTTCTCTCCCCTCCTCCACCGTTTCCAAACAGGCCAGTCCCAAGGGCCGCCCACTCCTCCCACCACTCCGAAAACTGATGTGCAGCCAGGCAAAGTGGATCTGAAGCGAGAGGCCCGTCCGCTTCAGGAAAGCACAGGACGCCCGCTCAACATCGACTTCCGCGACGTTGACATCGGCGAGCTCAGCAGTGACGTCATCGAGACCTTCGACGTCAACGAGTTTGATCAGTACCTGCCGCCGAACGGCCACGCTGCCAACGCGCCCTACGTAGGCAGCTACGCCACCTGGATGGGGAAGCCTCAAAACGGCAGCCCCCAAAGCACCCAGCTGAGCGGAGAGCAAGAGCAGCCGAGAACGACGCACATCAAAACCGAGCAGCTCAGCCCCAGCCACTACAATGATCAGGGTTCTCCGCAGCAGGCCAGCTACGGATCCTTTAACGTGCAGCACCTCCAGCACTACAGCACTTCGTTCCCATCCATCACCCGGGCGCAGTACGACTACTCTGACCACCAGGGCAGCGCCAACTCCTATTACACCCACGCGGGAGGCCAGAGCTCGGGCTTGTACTCCACCTTCAGCTACATGAGCTCCAGCCAGAGGCCCATGTACACACCCATCGCTGACTCTGCCGGGGTTCCTTCCATTCCCCAGCCCAACCACAGTCCCCAGCACTGGGACCAGCAGCCGGTCTACACGCAGCTGTCCAGACCCTGAGCAGATGCCGACTGGACTCAATCCGCATCATTCCTCCAGCGGGGGAAAAAAAAAAGTGTACTTTCATATTGTACTTAACCCCTAAGCATTCAAATGTTCCTCCTGATACCCAAATCCCATTCAACAGAGACCTGCTAAGGGGTTAAAGTGCTCTAATTGTGTAGATCAGCTTAAGGTGTTTACTCATCTGTGCTATTTTTGAACAGCATGGATAGATAAAAGGCACTTTTAACATGCTCTCTCTGTTCAAAAAAAAAGTATGATTCTGGAAGGGGTAACTAAATGCATTTTGAGATAGTTTGTTAAAAGTGCATTTAAGCTTCTCTTAAAGAATCATTGTTAGTATATCAAGTACAAAATTAGTGCACTTTAAGTATATTATGGAAATGTGCTTTTTTTTCCACCTGGGATCCACTCTCTTTGAATCTCACTCTCACACACTTGAATTGCCCACGCACACACACACACACACACACACACACACACACGACACAATGTAGGAAAGAAAGCTGGACTTCAAGAAAATGAATTCAACAAAACGGCTCCCGACGTGCCTTTTAATCGCCTGAAATCGTGATTAGAATATATATATATATATAAATATATATTTTTAGCCTTGTTTGCAAGAAAAGAAACATTTTTGAGAAATGATTCCTCTGTGAGGACTTATTGATTATTGATACTTTAATATGTACTGTGTATGTTTTCTTAACGTGTTCTCTTTTTTTTTTTTTTTGTATTTCCGGCCTTCTGTGTTTTCTCGTAGAAAAGTCTATTTTTACTAAACCACTCTTGGTAGTCATTCCTTGTTTTCCTCCCACCGTTTCCCATCAGTGACACCCTAGTCCTCGCGCTGTGCATTTTTATGTTTTATAGTTTGACTCTGTGCCCTTTATTTATGTTCCTGTAAAATATCATTCCTATTCAACTGTTTTTTGGGGATCTTTTTATTTTTTACCAGCTCTCATTCACGCTGTTATCCCCGACCAGCACCAGTGCCTGTCAAATGTTGGAAGAGAATTAGCGGGAATATCTACGTGGCAGCGGCAGCTGAGAATTTACTGAGTGTCTAACAGCATGTGTTGCAGCTCCAGGAAGTGCCCTTTGACCTCTGCTTGTCATTAGCTGCCTGCAGTCCTGCAGGTGTCATCTTACAGCCCCTCCTTTTGTATCCCATCTTAACCCCTTTAATTTATTTATTAGTATTAATTTTATTTCAAAGAAATTATTTGCATTTTATTCTTTAATACTTTATACGAAAAAAATGAATTGTTATTTTGCGCCTCTGAATATGGTGACATATAACCCAACGGGCCATTTAGACAGAGGGCTGGTACTTAATATGTTAAAATTCTGTATTCATCATGTTTATTTATCGTCTGTAGATTTTTCTATTTTAAATGTTTATTTGTCCTTTATTTCTAACCAGTTGTGTCATGCACAAAATGCTGTTGCAGTTTCTAAAGTAACTGGAAGAGTAGTCTTTCGTTTGGAAAGTTTTACGATGCTCTAATCTGAAGCTGTAGTTGTTTTTTTAAGTAGTTAGTTGTTAGCTTATACATTTCCCTTTCCGATTTAGTGCTTTACTCGACGTCAGCCATCTCAGAACTGATGTGGGTCTCTTTTTTTTACACAAGACTGAACAAGTTTTTTGTCTTTAAAAAGTTTAACATTTTACTGCCTTTGAAGAAGCTCATCTTTTGTATTATATTTGCAATAAAAGTGAGAATAAAACGTAAAACAGACACCTACGGCTTGTTATTGTCTCATAATCTGGGTCTAGTTACGCTAAGCGTGAATATGTTTGGTTTGTGTTTATCCTCAGGGGGTGGAATGTCTTCGGTAACGATGAACGTTAGTTTTCTTATGTAAGCGCTGCAGGAGGGCCCTATAGTCAGCACATTATAACACTTGCATTGTTAGTGCGTGAAAACGGAAAGAAAAACAGCGTTTGCTTTTCTTATGTGTCAGCAAAAGGAAAAATTGACCAAAGACATCATGTTCTACTAATTCATTGTCATTTCTCTTCTGGCTTTAATGCTGTAGAACCGTCGACTCACACGCGGCACAGTAGTGATACTGAATGTATCGCCTTTCATCATCAGCTCAATAAAAACAGCATTCCCTTTGTAAAAAGTATTAATAAACATCTAGTTGATCTGTGAAGGAGAGACAGGAACAGCAGCCCACAGCGATCCAGTAGAAGGTCAGAGGTCTATTGGTCCCAGCTGTTTCAATACAGGCCCAGTTTTAAATTATCATGCCCACAAAACTAACATTTACCCAGGATATGAGATCGGACATTTCTGTGTAAAATATGCACAAACTGCTAAATAACTTAACTCTTATTAGATTGGGAGACGTCCTTGGAAACTATCTCTCCGTCTATCAATCCATCCATCCATGGTCATATGTACTGTATTCTACACCATTCAAGATTTCAGGGAAATTAATCATTTTATCAGGTGACAATAAAGATGTTGTTACAAATCTGTCTATAAAAAAAAAAAAACGTGGTTCACGTTTCTGTAAATGATGAAGGATCGTGTTACAGTGAAGACTGGAGCAATGATGCTGAAAATTCAGCTTTGATTACAGGAATAAATTACAAAAACATATTTTGAATTGAAATAATATTTCACAATATTATACTTCTTTGCAGTTTTTTGGTGAATACAATCATCCTCGGTGGGCACAGACACTCAAAAACATTTAAAAAATATATCAAGCATAACTTTTTTTTGTTTATTTGTTTTTTTTTTATCATTGCAACACTATTTGTTATTTCCCTTCCTACAATTTCAAATCCATCTTATTTCATCCACAGCTTGTTGGCCGGTAAAAAAAACACATAAACATGCCAGAAGCTGAGACCCAGACAGGGGCAGAGGAAATAGTGGAAAGACTGAACGCAAGTGACAGAGAGTCAAATACAGATAAAGAATGCAAAAGGGATTGAAAGAAAAGAGCAATGACTTCAGCGAGCGTTGCCATCTGCAGAAGCCATTAGGCCGGTCACTCTCATAATGGCCAAACAGATGAGATGTCTCGGCTTCTGAGAACTATGCAGCTCGGTGATGAAAGCCAGCGGCGATCGGCATCATTGTCACCTCTCTCAGCGCTCAAACCAGCTGTTCCCAAATCCCTCACGTGCTAATAGCCCCCTCATTTCAATCAATATGTCGTCTTATTGATTACGGTTATAAAGTTGAGACTGAGGAATTTGACATAATAAATGTAGCTGTTCCTGTGCTTTTTATTGTGCAATAAAAGCTGTAATATATTCTGGGGGGGAACAGAGTCAGAGAGTCCTTAATGAAACATAAAAACAAAAGTTTGAGGTGTACTTGAGGTTTCTCCAGACCGGATTGTACCGAACACCCTCACGTACCCTCAGGACAGCTGAGCGGAAACAGAGACAGCGATGGAGTGGCCTATTCTGTGGGCAGTTTTCCCAGGAGAAGCCCATTAATATTCCAAAGAGACGGCGTGCAGGGAATCTCTCTCTTCCGAGCCCAATGGGTGGTCCTTTCAAATGCAAAATAAGAACACAAAATAAGGATGAAAAAGAGGAATCTGGCAACTTCCCACTTCACTAACAAAGCAAGCATGAAAAATTTAAAGCATAAAATGAAAAACGGCACACACATGAACAAAGCAGGTGGGCTGCGCTATCGAGTCTAAAATGTCTGTGAGAAAATACCGAATTCGAGTAAGGTTTTTACCATAAAGTGATGCGTGATTCACTGGATCACTGCAGAAACACCCCCTGAATAACAAAGTAGGGAGAGCCAGGAAACTGTAACACTTTATGGTTTTTGTTCGTTTATTCTCTTATTTTGTTCATTTATTCAGAAACCGCTCAGTAAAGATTTCCTCAAAAGTCATTTCAAGTCTCATTTAAATAACTTTGAATCTGATGCTATATGCAACTTGTAAATGTGCGTTTTTTTGGGAAAATAAATTATTTATATATTTATTTATTTTTATTAATTGTTATTAAATTACTACTATATACAGCATATATATATATATATATATATATATATATATATAATTTTCTTATGTTTATTTTTACAAAATTACTAAATATATATTTTATTTATTTATTTAATTTATTTATAATTACTATATTATACAATACATATATAGTAGTCATTAGTAATTTAATAATAAAAAGTAATATAGATATAGTAAAGAGAATATTTTTAATGTTAGTCAATATGAAAACAACTATTTGTTGTTGAACTATAATATAAACATGCGACTTTTGATTTTAATAACTTAATATTAAATGTTGACATTGACATGAGCTACGAATAAAAATGCTTTAGAAGTACTTTACGTTGTTAACTATTGTTTACAAGTTAATTAGTATTGTAATGTAATATCTTTCTATCTTTTGGAAGAAGGTTAAAGGGTGAATTTGCACTCGCACATACCTGGAATGGCAAGCGTATACGCAGATTTACCTTTTTTGCTCATTTATTTAGCCTTACAGTCAGTCCTGCTCGCCCGTAAACTAGAAAATATTCTATTGACAAGAAAAGTAATTATTTTGTGTGTTTGGCTGCCATAAAAAGCCCGTCTACTCTGCACCGAACTCATTAAAAACATCAGGAGCAGGAATTTGCTTATTCAAATTTCAGCCCCTGGGGTGAACTTGTTTGCTTACGCTGCGCTAAGAAGAATACAGTACGAAGCGTGGTTAAAAATTGATGATCTCTATCTGCTGTAGAGTCGTGCCGGACTCATCCACATAGGCAGCTTCTCTCCCCTCCCCAGACTTGCTATACCCCTGTCTGTCCTAAAGGATCTCACCCCGTCGCCCCCACATAGCATCACCCCACTGTCATTGTCCCCCAGGAGCCCCACAAAAGGGACCATTTGACCTCCGAACACACCCCCATTTCCTCTCTTTTGAAAGTGTCCTGGCCCACAGAAAGTCTCATTGCGATTCAAAGGAAACTGTACATCAATAAAAGATGGCCAGCCAAAGCTCATAGAAAAAAAGTGAAGAAAAACACTCGCATTTCACCCCAGCTGAAATTGACGGAGTGGGCCACTTGTTTCCTAGCAACAGACGCCTACAGCACGGGAAGCTGCAAGTTCACAGTTCAGTTTGGTGTGGCCGGACTCCCTTGGACCTGAATAGATGCCCGAGGTCACACTACGATTTATTATTGAATGGCATGCTTTGAGATATTTTGTGCACTGTGGACCTGCGTGTAATTTTAAAGGGACAGTTCACCCACAAATGAAAATGTTCAAGCTGTACAAGTTTATTTTGTGGAACTTAAAACAAGACATTTTGTAGAATGCTTCCGCTGCTCTTTTCCACGCTATACAAATGAATGGTAAACACCCCTGTGATAAAGTAGTGCTTAAAATATTAAAAGTATATTTTTAAAAACATTTATTACTTCTACTAACAGTAAGTAACCACTAACAGAAAGCAACTAGCAATCACTACAGTATATACTGCAAACTGACTATCAGAAACTTAGCAAGTATATGTCAACTTATTCTACTACCCTAAACCTACCCTAACAGCCTAATCTGAGAGTTAGTAGACATGTACTGTAGTTGCTAATTAATGAGAATCAGTTGACATGTAGTTACCTATAGTTAGTAGAATGTCAAAAGCGCACAGTGTAACCACTGTAACTAATATAGTGTTAATAAAATATAAGGCCACTTGAAGAGAGACACTTTTATGACACACAAAGTGCACTTTGTAACAAAGCCAAATTACCTTAAAGTGCATATTAAAGCACTTGATTATAGTTTTAACAGCAGTGTGTTATTTGATATTAAAGAAAGTGCATATGTTTTATGTGTCCTAAATTGCAGCTCATCATTAAAATGTTTTTTAAATGCATTACACAGATTTTAATAAAAACAATATTTTAGGTGTATTTTAGTTTATCATGCATGCTTGTCATACATTTAACTGTTTATGAAACTTTTTATTTCCACGAGTTCTCTAATTAAAAGGATAAGACTTTGAATCTTCAAAATGCACTAAAATGGTATTACAACTCTCCTTGTAAGGCTTTTTTAGATTAATATTTTGTGTAAATGTTCTATAATAAATGAAGTAAAACAATCTGCTAATGCATATAAACACTAGGCATCACTGAACATGCATTAGCCTGACCCCAAATACTCAGGCTATCATAACCAATCATATTGCACCAAATCTGCATATTCAAATTAAATGTGAAAGCTACAACAGATATATTAAGCTATTAAAATCGAGTTTAGTAAATAGATCTAATTTTATTTTTGCCAAGACTGTTCCTTTAAACTGTGGCTGTGATGAATTTGGTATTTAATGGTGCTGCTCACTGCATTCACTTCCACTCCCATTTCCCAAAGTGCCTTATCAAAGGCTCATTATGCAAAGAAATCCCAAAAAGGAAGTGGTTTCAAGGCTAAAGGACACTTCTTTTATCTATTTGGCATTTAACTGCCGCAGTTCACAGGAATAATGCAAATGAATTAAATGTGTCATCTCAAAATGAAACCAAACAGTGTGTTTGACAAGCATGTGGAGTTTGGTGTGCTGTGTTATTATTTTACCTGAGGCCTGCTTTTCCGGCACGTTAATACACACACACACTTCCAGAACCCTGTTTCTGCCACCAAATAAACAGAGTAAAAAGGTAATTGCGACTTTTTATTTAATTGCAGTTGTTTTTTTTTCTCAGAATTGCAAGGTTTATCTCACAGCTGAGCAGGTAACAAAGGATAGAGACATGGATCAGGGTGATTCATACTGAGCTTGATAGTTTGTCGTAGAAGAATGCTGAACAGTAACACAGTCTTTATATTTACACATTCAATGGAGCATTGGAGGCACACAAAGACGATGGAGACACGCTAGAACAGGGAGACAGTCACTCAACACATACTGTACACCGGGGTATCCTGGAACTTTGATGGGACAATAGAATGAAGGAGAACAAGGTAAGTACGGAGTAAGTATTTCTAATATCGAAGAGTCAAGGGTAGAGTCCTCTTCGTAGCAACGAGCTCGGAAGCTGACTGTGGAGTGGTCTGTGGATTTATGGTGTGGATGATTGCGGTGGTGATGAGATGCAGATGACAGGTGATTGATTCCGTGATGGTGAAGGGACCAACAAATCTGGGACTAAGCATCTTGCAGGGCAGGTGCAGGTGAATGTCTCTGGCCGAAAGCTAAAACTTTTGACCCAGTTAATAAGCTGGTGCTTCTGATCTCCGGCAGTCAGCGATAGCTTTCTGCCTGCGCACTGCCCGTTGTAGATAATGATGTGCTTCGTCACAGACTCTCTCGCTCTCCCAGAACCAGTAGTCGACCACAGGAACATCAGAAGGCTTGCCGGACCATGGGAATAGGGGGGGCTGGAAACCAAGTACGCATTGGAAGGAAGTGAAGCCATTGGCTGCTTGAAGGAGAGAGTTCTGAGCGTACTCGGCCCAGCCCAAAATTTGGTTCCAGGAGTCCTGGTGGATGTGGCGGAGTACGGAGAAACAGCCCCCACTCTTGGAAATTCCATTCCATCTGGCTGTTCGCTTGGGGATGGTAGCCAGACGTGAGACTAGCAGTCACACTTAGGAGCTAAAAAAAGGCCTTCCAGACCCGCAAGATAAACTGGGCTCCTCGATCCGAGACAATGTCTTCAGGGATACCGTAGAAACAGAACACCTGGTTGAAGAGGATCTCAGCTGGAAGCGGGTACAGTTTTCCAGATGGTAAATGACGTGGACTCCCCTCACGTACCTTCTCACATCCCTTGCCACATCATCTAGCAGAAGTGAGAAAGTTCTGTTGGCCCTCTGGGTGGCCAGTGCAGAGCGAGCTGTGATTCTTTCTGATTGGGGCACCAGACATAGGAGCTGGCTCGGAAGCGGCTGTAGGGGTGACCCATTGGATGGGATTAAAAAAGAGGTTGGTTGGAATAATGGACTCTGGATCTTCCAATTCCTCCTCCTTAGCATAAATGCCGGAGAGCGCATCGGCATGCACATTCTTGGTACCAGGACGGTAGGGTATGGTGAACCAGAAGTGAGTGAAGAACAATGTCCATCGGGCTTGGCGGGGATTCAATCTCTTGGTGTCACGGAGGTATTGCAAGTTCTTATGGTCGGTAAGCACAGTGAATGGATGGCGGCCCCCTCCAGCCAGTGTTGCCATTCTTCCAGAGCCAGCTTGATGGCTTGAACTGTAACGGTTCAGCTGGTAGTGCCAGTAAGATCCGTTGGATGGCAAGTGCATTCTTTGTGTGTTTGTCTCCGCCGCTATACCTGGACTTTTATTATGAACTTGTGTCTCCACCCGCTTTGTATGTTGCCATGACCACTTATTCGTTACTCCACCCCATGGCCTAATTTCCTTGTGTATATAACCCCCATTTGTCTCTGTTATATTCGCTGACCATTGTTTGGATGTATGTGTGTTTGGATATTTCCCGCTGTAAGCGTTCCTAGTTTTCCTTGTGTTTCCCTGTTCTGAATTTTTCGCTCTCGCCTCGCCCCTTTGGACACTGTTCGCCTGTCGCCTCACTACCGCTATGGATTTGGATTATTCTTGTGTTTTAGCCTCTAATGTTCGTGTTTACCGGTAACCAACCGGCTTGTTTCACTCTGTGTTTGTGTACACTAATGAACAGTTTGCGCATGAATCCGCAAGACTCCTCGCCTACTCGTTACATGTACGCAATTCTGACTTTTTTTCTCAAAGATATAAATCAGTTCTGAGAAATGAAGTCTAACTAAATTTTTTAGAATTGATTTAAGTAGAAAAAAAAGTCTGAATTTGAATGAAAATAATTAAAAAAGTAGCAATTGCCATGGGTAAAGATTTTCAAAATCTCTTGTTGCAATGTTATCGTCTACACAATGAAACCTGAGTTTTGTATACTCTGTTGTCTCCGTCTACTGTAAATGGCTTCTGATAAAACAACATGGCTTTATGGTTTCGATTATATCGCCACCTGTTGGTTTGGCATGCTATGCCTTTGTGTTTTTATGTGAACTAAGATTTTTTATTTAACATAAGGAAAAACGTTTAGACATAGCCTTAGTTGGGTTGAAATGACTCAATCTGCGATGACATGTGGAGGAAGACATCACATGTGTGACACGGATAACATCTCATATCTCAACACAAATAAAGCCCAGCCATCCACCATATCTTCCTATTCAACTCCTCTGGAGCACCGAGCATCTTTACACACGTATCCCGTTACGGCAGAACGCCTATGATCAGTTCACTAAGTATGATTACATTTAAACGCAGGCTCTCCCAGTGTCGGCTCACATGGTAGAAAAAACATCTTTAACCAGGGTAAATACACACAGCACACAGTCTGTAACCAAGCCCGTTTCAGAGGCGGGAAGGAGTTTACATTGAGAGGCCGGTTCAACTGATCTGAACGTCTGAGTTCGGGTTCAGGGTTCAGCGCCTTCATTTGGACAGAAAAAAAAAGTGTTTTCTGCACACATCTGCACTTTTATAAAATACGGCGTGTCTAAATGTGGCGACACTGGCGTGATGACCTGAGCTGTCCGGACAGATAAAGGAGCATGAGAGCTTTAGCAGGCTCTCTTGAGGAGACATGGAAAGGTGTGGACACTGAGTATGGGAGGAAAGTTGTTTGGACTAGGGGCTTTTACCATGACGAGTGTGGGTTTTTTATGGTCTTAAGGGGCAGAGGCAAAGCTTCCATCTGATACACATGCCTGAAAATCTCTGACAGCACCTATAACTAAAACAAGAGCCAGTCTGGATACAACTGAAACATAGATTCCACATTAAAGGCATCTTCATTTATTTTATTGTTCTGTATTTTCAGTAATAGAATCTAATATTTAGTTAGTATATGTCACATTAGACTCAATTTCTCTGTACACTAGAGAAAATCTTAGCCGTGTAATTTTATATCATCACAAAATGCCCAATACTATGTTAAGTTTAACTATATATATAGTACAGTATATCTAACCTGATCTATTTACAAACAGTATAATCACGTGTTTTGAGTTATTATTTTATTTTATAATAAATAAACAATGACTTCATTTGATATTTTACATAATTTCAACTTTTTACATTTTATAGTAAAATATATTTTAAATTTCTTATTTATTTATTTTATTTAGTTATTTATTCTTTATTTATTTATTTTACCATTAGTCAAAAATGCATTAAATTAAATGAAATAATTTACTTTTTATAGTTAAATCAATCTTAAATTTATTTATTATTATTATTATTATTATTATTTACTTTCTTCACTTATAGTCTAGCAGATTTTATGAAAATTAAATTAAATTAAATTAAATTAAATTAAATTAAATTAAATTAAATTAAATTAAATTAATAAAACTATAGCACAAATAGAAATATTGTTTGTTTTATAATATATTTAAAATTTCTGTTATTTTCTGAATACACTTAAATTGACAGAATTATTTGTGGAATGAGGGAAGCTAAAATACATGCTTTATTGTGTTTATAATGTTTGTAAATGATTAGTTTACCAATATATTAGATAATTTCTGAATGCTGTAATAAAAAGTGATTCATATGTTTCCTCTCAACAGTGCAGTATTGACCCAGTGCAAATTACAGTGAGATGCAACTTAAAAACAGTAAGTACTATTTATCTAATAAGTGCTTTGTTTTGTTGCATACTGTGGATTGTGTGATAGGCACTGCCTCCACTTCCTCCTCTGAGAAAACGCCCCCCGAACGAACAAGATGCCTGACAGAAACACATGCTGCAGCTGAAGAACTTCACAGTTGTGGATCCACACAACCCGGAAGACATCTGACTATCAGGAAGAAACACACACACACACACAGAGGAAAACACGTGTATGCAAACATAAATCATCCACATGAGGGTTATCTCACCCTGACCTCCATATGCAGAAAACCAGTTGCTTGCACAGCTGGTGAGGCCACTGACTCACTGCAGCCCCGACAGATGCAAACGTTACCCATAATCCCCTATCATCAGAGCAAATGCTGTTTGTAGTCTCCACAGTCTTAATGTCTTGCGCAAATTTTTGAGTTAAACGCACCCACACGAGTTAGGAGTCAAAATAAAGTGGGGATTATTCTCATATTGTGACTTACAGTAGATGATAGACAGAGAAATACGGACACCTCTGTGAAGTATGACCTACTTAGTGCATAAAACATGTGTTAATGCACAAACACACACTCACACAACCCCACAAGTTGCGTGGCTTTATGTCTTGACGGTGCATATATCACTAGAGATTAGCAGAGGCATGCACTGCACAGCCAACAGATGCAGCAATTCGTCACTTTTTATCTCTTCCTATCTCTCACACACACACTTTTCCAAACACTTTCACCACCTGACGCACTATGTGAACTTTATGTGCTTGAGGAAGCCTGTCCGTGTGTGTGTGCATGCTTGTCTGTAAACGGGTGGAGCAATTAAACCCTTTTTGAATTCATAAACCACAACTCAGTAGCCTCAGAGATCAAAGACCACCAGGATGCAGATTGTTGGCCTCCCTGAAAGATGAGCTGACACTAATTACAGCCTCGAACATGTCAGTGACTAAGCAGACTAGTAAATTTACCACAAATGCACTTATCACCTAAGGATTAAAAAAAAATGTGTAGCCAGAAATTCATATTTCCTAAAAAAAAACTGAGCCTCGTGGACTGGAGTGCTGTGGATTATTGTGATGTTTTTGTCAGACTCTCATTCTGACGGCACCCATTCACATCTATTGCTGAGACACTGATGCAGAGACACATTTCTACAATTCTGATGAAGAAACAAACTCATCTACATCTTGGATGGCAGAAGATTGAGGACATTTCCAGGAAATTTCTCTTTCTGAGGATATAGTGAATACTTGCTGCATTCATTTCTGGAAAATTCATTTGTAGAGGACATTTCTTTTTTAAGGGTCTTCAGCACAGCCCTAAAAACATGGGCTTAAAATGTCAGTGCAGACACAACAGCTGAACAAAGAAAGACAAGATGCCAGGTGAGCTATAGCTGAGCCAGACAAGCTCAACCATCCAGGCCTGTTTTTACATTTAGCACTGGCTTTCTGTAGCCCACTGGAAATCAGAAAGAAAGAAGTATCTTTACACATGTCTTTACCAAAGCTAGCAGCCCAATGATTTTTCTGCTGGTATAAGGCTGCTCATCTCAGATTCGTCCTAGTTTTTATTACTTAATGATACATTATTATAAAGGGTTCCGCTAAAGAAACCATTAAAGGGAATTTATTAACTTTATAACTTAATTTGTGTCAGCTCCATCAGATGCATTTAAGAGAATGATTTTTAAATTTGACATATGATCATGTAATTATGTTCCCAAGTTTTACTATTTTAAAAACAATAATTTATATATATATATATATATATATATATATATATTAGTGCTGTCAAATGATTAATCATGATTAATCACATCCAAA
>JAUCNO010000082.1:13103526-13117782 GCA_032353835.1 Enteromius viviparus | reverse complement strand
TCTTAGGGTCACTGTGAAGATGTCAAGCCACGCCCTAGCAACCGTTTACAGCACCCTAGCAACTGATCCCATAGACTACCATTATAAAAGGCCCAGATTGATGACTTTGGTTTACAAGGTCATAGAGACATGGGGGTGGACTCATTTGGCTCGGAGCAGCACACAACCAAACATAAATCACTTAACATCTTCCTAGCCACGCCCTAGCAACCACTGCCAAGCACCCTAGCAACCAAAACCCAAACTGACATATCTTTAAATCTGAAAGTCATAGAGACATGGGAGTTGCTTTGGGTTATTCAGTTTGACGAAATGACTTCATTATATCATCAATGTCAGCTGCCAAGCCACTCCATAGCAACCGAACAGTGTACCCTAGCAACCGTTTAGTAAGACCAATATCTTTGCATCAGAACATCTTATGGACATGGGAGTTGGTACTTCTGACTCATATTAGCAAACCGGACTACAGACATGTTAGCAATGCTAAAAGCAAATAGCAACTGAGGGCCGAGTTTTGCCACGGCAAGCTCCACTCACATTTTCTTCAGGAAATGTACAATCTAGTTATACATCTTAGTTTTTCCAATGGTCAAAACACACTCTAATTCAAAATAGATTCATTTTTAAATGCTGAATGGAAAGTCATTTAAGGACAAATTTCACATCAAACTCAAATACTTGCAATTGTAGGAAAAGTATAGAAACAAGCAAGTGTTAATAAATGAAATTACAGCCTCTGTTGCCAGTGTTAACAAAGATTAGACAAAAATATGAACTGTCAAACAAACACACACACAGAAATTCAACAAACTTAAAATTACAACGTGTATCTGCACATAATGATGCTCAGTTTTGGATTCTGTGCCTTGTGATATTGTGGACCAATGAATTTTTAATTTCTATTTGAATTATATAACTCTTTCCTGTTTGTCTTGACACATTTTTTCTTCTTCTGTTTCTGTTTTGGATTATGGAGTCCCTCAGGGCTCTATTTTTGCCCCTGTTTTGTTTATGCACCTTACAGTACTTTTCTTTTTAAACGGGGGGTGTCAATTAAACTTTTACACTGATGCCACTGAATTTTATTTGCACTTAAAGTAAAATGGCAAAAAAAAAGACTTAAGCTCAATATCATTATGCTCAACGAGAGCAAAACTGAGATCATTGTGTTTGGGTCCATTGTGCATTTGATAATGACCAGGATGATTTGGCCCCCCATGTTGCCCTCAAAACAAAACAACACGGTGGTTAAATCATTTTTTTTTAAAACTAAGATTACTGTCTAAGAGTTTCTTAACATTTGCAAAGTTTGAGAGGGCGATTTATTTAATCTATACTTCACTGTTGTAATTGTAATTTCTTTATAATGAGTCAATCCAATATTAGTCATCTTCAATGCAGCTGCCAGAATTTTGACAGGCACTTGGAAATTTGATCATATTTCCCCAATATTACATTCTTTGCACTGGCATTTCAACAAAGATTGCTGATGGTTCAGAGATCTATTGGTCCAAAATTGTAGAATAGTCTTTCTTTACCTTTTCTCAAGTGTTTATAACTGTTTTTTGACTGGTGTTTCTTAAACTCCCTTTATTGTATATTGCTTAGTGGTCTTTTTATTCTTGTTTGTCTTTTATTTTTTATTTTTTTATTTTTTTTTAGATATTTATCCTTTTGTACAAAAGCTGTGTGTGTGTGTACTGATGACATCGCAAAAATGTGCAAATTTGGAAACATTCGCTTTAGCACCTACTGTATGCTGCGCTGCAATGTCGAATGTCAAGCAGTAAGTGAGAAATATAAAGTAAATACATTTCAAACTTCAGGAGTCTTTCAAAAAGACAGCTACTACAATGTAATATAAGCAATATGCTGTGTACTGTGTAAAAATTCTTAACAGTATCAAAGAGGAACGCTTTTCCGTTCATAACACATGGTGCAGTTATGACATTAACCACTAGGGTAGATGCCTAAAGTACACAAACATGCATACACCCAAACACATGCATATGCATGTGAATCTGTGACACCCCCAAGGATTCTCTCCCTCAAGACGCCTGACGATGTAATTCTCATTTGTCAAAATGATTGACAGGTAAGAGGGAGTTTGGGATGAGTGACAATCTCTCATTTAGCCTGCTTGAGTTTCGCCCCACGTGTACAACTCCCTCCCAACCCTTCTAACAGGACATCGCCTATCTGGGTAGGGGGGTGGATGCCAGTCCCAATTCATCCATCAGTCAGTGAAAGGGGTCTCTGATGGAGAGTTAGGGGGTCCTTTCAGTCCAGTGAGAGAGGGTGAGAAAAAGGTCATCTGCTTCTGACTTACTAAATGAGACATGATCCAAAAGCCTGACATGTGGCTGACAGAAGAACAGGGAAGGATGAATACAACACTGAGCATGAAATATATTCCTAAATATTTTGAAACGTATGTAAAGGGATATTCTCTTGCATCTGGTTGACCGATAAAACGTTACTTTGAGGAAAGTGTTTCTGATATCTGAGGAAATAATGCAATCCAGACGTTTTTATGGGCCCATGTCCTCAGCTCAGAATTGTCATGCATAAAATTTCCATTGTGCCAAATATGAAGCATGTTCCCAAATTGTCTTTTAAAGAGCCAGTGTGTGTGTGTGTGTGTGTGCAAGCAAGGACTAGCTATCCATTTAGATTACAGATGGACTAACTGGTAGGGAGATGATGGACATAGTGAGGACCTGGCAAACAGACTGCTGTGAGACCCAGCAAGACTCTTTCTCTCACTCAAGCACATATGCACATACATCTGTTCCACATTAACACATTAAATGCCTCAAAGGTGTTTGAAAACACTGTGGTGATCAATTTCATCTTGAAATAATCTGTGGTTTTGATTGTGCCAAATTCTAATTTATAGCGCGTATGCAACACAGAGATTTAATTCAGAAAAGATACTGCGATGACATGATAGAAAGTATCAGAAGGTCGGAAAGTCTCAAGAATCAGATGCATCTCGAATCTAAACTCATACAGTGTGTGAATGTCCTTACAGATTGTTTCACACATCACAGTTTGACAGGTAGTGTTCTCCAAAGAGTCTGTGACACCATTTCTCAAACGACATATTCTAGTGTGAGTTATGAAGGCCACCTAAAGCTGTGTGACATTCAGTGCTTGTGGCCCTTTATGGTTGCTATTGTGTGCATTAAGAACAATGCAACCGGACGACAGCGATCTGTCATGGGGTTAACGTAAAGGACCAGAAAGAGGACCTGAAGATTTCACACCCATCATCAGTAATAAGAAAGATGAGTGGTCATTAATCAAAACCACATCTCTGTCAATCCATCAGTCCATCCGTTCCTCCCTCTTTTGTTGCTCCATCCACAAATAGTTATTGAATTTGACAGAATATTAGGCACAATGCTGTATCACCTCCCACTGATCTCACATTCATCATTGTCAGCTTTGGTAAACGCACACGCTTGTCAATGATGTGATAGTGGAACTCCTACACACAAAGAAGAAAAAAAAAAAAACATTTGGATGAAATGAGTGACAATTTCACATGTCAAAAGAAATTACAAGACAGACCTCTAAGCACCAACAGAGAATTTTCCTGTGTGTGTTTGTGAAACCCTGTTTCACGTGATGAATGAGGAGCTGCCTTGGGAGTTGATCCATCAGGGCCCCAGACAGTCCCGACAGGCCCACATGCTGGGGCCCGCATTCTCACTGACCACCCTCAGAGAGGCGGGCCACAGTATTGACAGGAAATGACCTCAGCAGCAACCCTCTCAATTATGGTCATATCCATTATAATTGGCTTTTATAACATGGCATCATCACTCCAGACATAACAACAGATGCACTATCGCCAGATTAGCTACTGACGTTGAAACAGATGGTGCAAGATGTGTGTACCATATATCCTTCCTATGCATAAACACAAAATATTAAAACCAAAAAATCAGAATGCATTTTATCACATTATGAAAAAAGTTTAAAATGGTAAAGCACTTGATGCTCCAATGGCTTTGAGGCTAAAACACACTGATAATCTATTCAAACAATCAGCGAGATGGTCAGAAAACAATTGGAAAACCATTAGCGAGGAAATGAGGTCAATGCCCGACTCTTTTTAATGATGATGGCAATATGATTATGGTATGTGGTTTTGTGTAGCTTAATAGCGAGGCCGGATGACAGTATACTCTGTTCAGTCAAGCATGAGCACTCCCATCTGCTAGTATGTGATTACTGCTGCTGTAACCCTGACACTTCCACATTATCTCATTTTCAAAACAACCCCCTGAGTCTCTCACACAGGTGTGACTGTTGCAGATTACTTTGTTTAAATACTGTACTGTTACCAAATGATAGGAAATCTGGCATCAAAACCCTGTCGCCTCTTCATATTGCTGTTTTCCTGTCACTTTCTTCATAACCTCTTGAGCAGTGTCTTTGTTCATAAGCGGGGCTCCTTCAGCACTCCTGCAGGGAACTACCAGGAGTGAATGCTGATCGCTTCCTCCACTCTCCCAGAATTCCATTCCCATCTAATTGAGTTGGGTTCAGAAACCATCACAGGCCGTGCAGGATATGTGTATCTCCAACGCCATCACTTCTTCAAAAATGCCCCTGTGCGGGAGACGTCATGCCAGCCAACAGCCAACTGATCACTTCCATATGCTCTCGTTGTCAAGTTGGACGTACCCCTTTCCTTCTGACTTGCGCACATGGATACTTCCATGATACTTATCCCCCTTTCACCACACGCCAGTGGAAATAAGAGGACTCTAGGAGCTCCCTTTGCACTTTGTATTTGCAGATGAAGGCTGTTTAAGAGAGCCTCAACAGTTAAGGGCTGCCTTGTGGTTGAGGTCATTACGGTGAATGTTTTGTTTCCATTATTGAGATTATCAGGTATGTACAGTGGATATTAACCAAAAGAAACTTAATCTGCCACCTCAACCCCAAGTCTTAATCCAGGATGGTCTTCTAGGCTGTGCTTTCCCACGACAAAACACCAATATTCCCTGTGCAAACAAACAGAGAGGCCATGGTCTGCTTCTGCTCAAGCTCCCCTTGACGGCAAATAATCACCACTATTCGCCTCACCCTTAATCAAAACACCCCTACAGACTGACAATGGTAGATCCCTGCTTGCTTTGAGGACACCCCACTACTCTGCAGGCTTTGAGAAAAAGGTTAACTGTGGGGGGAGCAGGACTGAGGATTATCAAAGAAGACTGAGAGAATTCCATGTGTTGGTTTTAGAGAGGGACTGGCGACTTGTCTGTATTAAGAATCCAGGCCGCACCCTCTCTTATGTTTCCAGCATTTTCTGTATTCAGAGATGGAGGGCATGGAAACAAAGACGCATAAACCTCAACTTCTGGCCACCAAATCCACCTGTAATTATGAAGATTTGCAGAAGAGAACACCACCCCCACCCCCACCCACCCACTCAACCAGACAGTTCATTCATTTCACAAGTGTATCTGCAAAGCAGCACCTCTTTTGGCCTCTTGACTTTGCTTTTACGCAGCAGACATAAATTTCAGATTATGATTATGAGGAAATCTTGGGAAGCAGCCACCACCTCAGCCTTTCATCTAACCATCTGACCATGTCATGTTTGAATCACTTCAATGGTTAAGTCACATTCTGATCGAGTGAAGCAGGGAAAAGACCCTTTTATTTTCAGCTCTTGCGTCAGCAGTCGCAAAGTACTCTGGCATGATTTGTGAAGCTTCGTCTGGCAACAACCAAAGACGTTGCTGGCTCGCAGACGGCGGAGATTAACTTTAGACTCTAAAATTATGCTGGAGCACACCCAATGCTACCTTATCAAACCAAAAAGCCTGAAAATAAATATACATACTGTGTGAAGTCGTAAAGTCTACTGCGCTTCAATAAAAAGGACTGACCTGGATTATGCCCTCATAATGAATCATCCCAGCTTTGAAGGAACCTCATATCATGTTGATAGTCTATTCAGTGGAGATCTGGCTCAGAGTATCAGAGGTGAAAGCCAGTCACTTGTTACGGTCCTTAATACCAGACCTTCACCACAGTTCAGTGGTCTGGCAATCGCCTCCATATTGAGGAATCAACTCATCTGGACTTACTCTGCATACAGTGATACAACATCTTTGAATCCAGTGGGGGATAAGGTTTCACAGAGCTCATTTGCAAGAGAGGTTCCACTGCCAAAGAGAGAAAGTAGTTGAGTTGGATGCTGAAGCACACAATGATTTTAATAGGAAACATCCGCATATGCCAGCCGTTCACCAACATTACACTAATTGCCCTGTTTTGAAATCATTGTCTTGAGTAACACTGCGATTAGGAAGGTAGAGGAAGAGAGCGCAGAAGCTCGTGCAGAATCACAAACATGAATTCTTAGTAGGGGAGGGCTGCTGTGTTTCAGAAGCATGCAGAATCATGTGGGAAAGAAATAAACTGACTGGAGGGGTGCTGAAAGCAGCAGAGGGGAACGAAGTTAGGGAGAGACTTTGTAGATAAACAAAGGCCAAACTTGTGCTTGGGTCCGTTAGTGTACCTTTGTGGCTTTGGATGCTCTGTGTGACCAAGTCTGCACTCCTCCGCCAGGTTCCAAGTCCTCTAAATCAGTCGGCGGTTTGGGATCTCACATCATTACCATTTTGAACAGCCTATAAAAGAATCTGAAATGGACGTCTTGAGAATAATAAAGAGCAAAGGGAAACAAATGCCATCAAGGAAAAAAGCTGTGAAAGAGTCCAACATACAAAAGCCCTCTTACATGAAGATGTGAAAAAGCTGGGTTGGATGGAGACTTGTGAGATTAAGTAGTCAAGGTTAAGACCCCGAAAGCCATCTCAGATGATGTCATCCTCCAGTGTCCTCTCACCTTGGGAAGTTTCATGGACATTCTGGAGTGCCGAAGTCGGATCTGGGCCTCTGTTAGCCACGACTTCAACCAGAGTCTTCACTTCTCCCCAGGTGTGTGGCAGAAGAACTGAGGTTTTTGGGCTCGTCATATGGTTCTTATCCTTCTATTTGCCGTTAGCGTTGGACTGCAGCCCTGACACTTACTCTCTGATCTGCAGTTGATCCCACTCCAAAGGCTGTAGGGGCTTAAGAGCAGAATATGGGTTCTGCCTGGTAATGAGTTTGATAGTGTGGGGGGTCCACTATAACAATCGTTCCTTACCTGCAAGGCCCTCATAATAAAGGTGCAAATGAGGAAAAAACGCAGATCACCATGCACATATTGATGTTGTATGGATGAAGAATGCATTATTTTTTTCTAGTTACTGTCACCCAATCTTCTCTTTAACCATGTCTGTCCAGACCTACTGAAGGGTATACCAAAACCCATTTAGATCAACTGAAAACCCCTCCAGCCAATTTAGTTCAATTAAAACAAAATTCACTTCCAGAATTATTCGATAGTCTATTCAGACATTTAATAATAAGTAGGTTTGTAACTAAATGTCAACTAATTCTTGCCACAACTACATGTCTACTAACTCTCAGAGTAGACTGTTGGGGTAATTTAGTGTTAGTAGAATAAGTTGACGTACTTGCAAGTTAAACTTGCTAAGTTGCTGATAGTCAGTACAGTATGTTGTTTGTTGTGGACCCATCAAAAGGCTTAGAAGATATTAAGCAGTCTACTAATACTCTAATGACAGCTAGTTGACATGTAGTGTCAAAGTTCCATACTGTTAGTTGAATATCTAATGTGGACTGTCGAAAAAAAATTGTTACCAAATTTCCTGAAAACTTACTCACCCCCCATACCATGCCATTTCTTCAGTTTCTTCAGTCTTTTAAGGAAAACATTCCATATTTTTTGGTGGTGTTTAGTAGAGGCTAATGGCTTCAATTGCAGTTCCATTGCAGCTTTAAACGGCTTTGCATGATACCAGCCAAAGAAGCTTTACCAAGTGAAACGATTGATGATTTTCTAAGACAAATACAAATGTAAACACAAATGCTCATCTTGCACTAGCTTGATCTCACGCATTACTGAATTACAATTAAACATGCTAAGAAAGTCAAACTGACTTCACAAAAGAAAAAAAAGGCAAAACAATGATGTTGATGATTTTTAAGTTGGAAAAGCAAATCAGTTTTTCACCTTACAGTACCTGTTTTAACCGACATACACAGACGAAGAATTAACCACATGATAACCCGATTTGTGTGAATTTGTGCATGCATTGTAGAGCTAATGCAATGCAAGCATTGCTTAAACAGGAATTTCTTTGCAACATCTTGGATGGCATGGGAGTGAATAAAAGATCAGGAAATGTATTCTGGAAGTAAACTTTAATCGATCAGATCAAATTGGTCAAAATGAGTCAAAAGAATATTTTGTTTACAAGTAAAATGCTTAGTTACAGGCTAAACCATGCTAGGTGAAAAGAAAGAAACTGTGAATTACCTCAGATTGTGGTACACCAGCAGCAGATGTCTGAATATCAGAAGGGTAGAGAGTTCTTGGAGCGTTCAGGGTTAAGGGGCAGTTCCCTGAGGCCTGGGGCTGATAAAGCCATCTGACAGCATCTTGGATAAGAGGAGTACATCTGCTTCACATTTCCACCATGTCAGAACCCATACTATCTTCGCGTTGGCTTGTTTGCAGCTCATTGGCTCAATCATATCTCTATTGTTGTAATGACATTTAATGGCATGTAACTACATCTGTGCTAATGCTATGACTAGTCATACTGGTGTCATCAATTCTTCTACTGAGACCACCATTCATTTGAAGGTAATAAAGCAGCATGAATACGATACACTTGAGGTTTACCATCTAAAATACAGCTAATTATGCTAAGGTCTGAACACCCTGCATGCCTTTCAGGATGATTCATCATTCATGAACAACTCTTTCGAGAGAATGATGTTTTGGCTCTTGTGCTAAATGTTTTATATCTGAAAAGCCCCTTAACAGTAGTGAGTGTATTGACAGACTGACCAATAGCGACACTGTGTTTTGTTGTTTTCTCAGCCCCTATATGTAATTGCTAAAATAGACTTGACTGCCCCTTGCTGCTGTTGTGCGTCAGACTGCCTCTGCAACCTCAATGGTTTTGGATGCTGTTGGCTCAGCCCATATGGAGCCACTTCACACAAGCATTAGCCTAAGCCAGATCTTTGCTCAGAAGACACAGCACCACCCCAGCCACAGACAGTAACTGAGTTGGCGTCCTAGTAATGGTCTGCTGGCTACCGCCACACCGTTGCCAAGAAGTCATTTTAATGCACTACAACTCCGAAAAGAAAGGCAGACCATGTTTTGGGTGCTTTATTAATTATTTCCAAACTCTTGGGAGATTTCCTGTTGTGGTGATAGCAATTGGAGTAACAGAGCAGATGGGACGGGCTCTAAGAAACATTAACTATTGCAGCTTCTCAGTTCTGTCAAATTTGTAAATGTGCAAAGTCATAGCCTAAAAATAGAACATGATATCATTGTTAGTCTACAGCACTCCCTAATGTGTCATTTATTTCTGCGATGGTGTTCGCCTTAAGAGGAAGTGACTCCGTGAAAATTATTAACTGGCATTTTTGCATGCAACACATGAATTTGCAACAAATTTGTACACACACTGATAAGCCCATGCATTCAGCGTAGTTCAACTGCATTTTATATATACATATAAAAAAAAAAACTTACCACCTTTTTACCTGAGCTTCTCTGAATAATTACTCTAATCGCAGAACGTTATATTTTGAAGGGACAGATAAGACAAAATGAAAAATCAAAAGAAGTTTATGGACCAACACAATGTGCTCTACTAAGTTAAGAAAGTCAATCATGTTTGAAGCTACTTAAAGAGTGCATCAGTATTGGATGAACTATCCCTTTAAATCCCGCCATTTTGGATAATCAATACTTGTCAATAACTTTTTCCATCCTTCATGTTTGCAGCTCTAGCATGTAGCAGTGCGGTGAACGGCGAGGTTCTTGGCTGAATCTTGCGTCTTGGCCACTGTCTCTGTTTTTATAGGCTGATTAAGTCATGCTTTTGTTTCCAGGGTCACCAAGACATTTCTCATAATCCCAACACTAGGCTGAGCTAACCAGCTAACGAGGTAACGACGGAAACACTCTGACGCTCACGCTTGCATGCATCCAGACCGAGCAAAGGTCCGTTGTGCAAGAATCAGGCAAATCCGTCTCTCTCGGGTGTGTTCTTGCCACGTTGGTGCTTAAGGAAGCATGTGTGTCCGCTCTAGTGGAGAATGTCGTAAAACATGGCTAAAATGGTGTAAGAACAGTGGAAACCATCAGTGTCCCATACCAATAGCTGAACACCAAAGTAAAGTGCTCCACCCCAAAAAAAATGGGTTCCACATTTAAGCAAAACATCTAATTTCATGGGTGGGTGGGAAGGTGGTGTGCATGCTCGCACTAGATGCATTAGCTGTCATATTTTCCTCTCTTGAAGAAAACAACTTTATTTGTGTGATGAGGCAAGAGCAAAGTGTACCTTTTCTTCAAGAGTCGCTCCACAAACCACACGGTTGTCATCACTTCCTGGCACTTCACCTAGAGCTCTTCCAAGTCCACTTTCCCAACACGCCTCGTCCAATGCTTGCCGCTGCCCTTGACTGAACAAAAACCATTATGGCCTGGCTTTGGCGGAGAGATTTTAGTATAGGGAGTCTTGGGAAACGGCAAATCAAATCAGCCTGGCGCTACCGCTCTGCCACTTCCCATACAGTAAGCATACACCCCCTCACCCAACACATACCCAGTCAAAACAGTGAGCTCAATGCTTGGCGTACGTGCCCGCGGCTACGGGACTCCCTTAGAACTGTCAGGTTTGTCCACTGGGCTCAAGCAGCAGAACTGAAACCCAGAGCATGGCCAGGACCCTGCCCATTCTTTCCATTGCCACCACTCAACACAGAGGATGTTAAAAACAAGTTGATCGCTGGAGAAAACAAACTGCATAGAGACGCATTGTTCATGGACCCGCTCTGTCATGAAGGAAAGGTCTGGGAAACAGGAGCTGTCTCCACTGAGGTTCCACATGATGCAAGCGGGCAAGATTCCACAGCATTGATAACATCATTGATTAAGAGCACTAGGAGGACCTGAGGGGAAACAAGCAGTCATTATACTAACTAGGCAGCTTTCCTATTTGTTCAAGCTGATGATGCACTTTCTGTAACAAAACACTTCATTTATCACATCTGCTGTATAAACCAGGTTCAACAAATTGCAGGTCCCTCAAATTTATGTTGACTCGTTATTATTATGAATTTATAAACACACACACACACATAGAGTATATATTTAGAACATATTTACATGAACGTACATGCAAATAATTAAATTCATATAAGTTATGTTATATATAAATATATTTTTATAGAAAAAATTTTTTCTTAAATTTATGCATGCATGTATTTATAATAAATATACACAGTACACATGCATATTTTATGTACACAAAAACATTTATTTTGTATTTGTTTAAGTCTCATAAATAAAAGTACAAAAGCTGTCACTGGGGCAGTTCCTTTTTTGAAAGGAACCAGGTAATGGTACATAATAATGGACCCTTTATGTCCCTTTTAAAAAGGTTTCGTCCCAGTGACAGATTTTGTACTTTTATTTCTAATAAGTTTAAGTCAAATTTCCATTTTAAATTAAATTTTGGTTTGTACCGCTCAGTGGCTTTAATTTATGTTTACTTTTTTCAGACTCATACTGTACATCAGGCAGGCTCCAGATAGGAGATGCAGGATGGCCAAGTGATATTCCAGGTGGGCCAGGGTAATGAGGGTAGGGGGTATGGTGGATATACTTTTAATTTAAGTCCCCATGCACTGCACTGTACGCTTGATCGCCAAATCAAAAGGATTTCAATTCTGCACAAATTGGTAGCGGCTCCTTGATTTGCCAACATTATAAACTGTACATATTTCATATGCTCAACTTTTAATGTTTTTAAAACTTCAACCTATCATGCGTTACACTCATAAGAGTTGAACAATCCCTAAACTTGCTGCCAGCTGTACATTGCGGGTTAAAGACAAATCACTAGCTGGCTGGTGACAAGTCATTTCTACATGGCGTCCAGCCAGAGGAGAACTAGACCCAACTAAGCCTGGTTCTCCCAATGTTTTTTCTCCATTCTCCAATGGATGGGGTTTTGGTTCCTTGCCGCTGTCGCCTCAGGCTTGCTTAGTTGGGGACACCTGATTTCCAGTGATTATCGTCATCTTGACTACAGAGACCGTCTCTGCATTTAATAAATAAAGTTGAATTCTCATAATTATATATTACCATCACTCTGTTGTTCTATTTGTTTATGTTCAGTGCTTTGCTACAATCTGTATTGTTACGTAAAAGCACTATAAAGGCTAAATAAAAGTGACTTGACTTGACTTGACATGAGTACTGAATTAGAACTTGCTCTTTAATAAAAATAAATGTCTAAAGTTATAGTACATTTGATTTTATTTATTTATTTTTATATGAAGGCATTTGCCATTATGGGTTTGGGAGTCATAACTTGAATGTATGTTCTTCTGAAGCACTATATTTGGTAGTTTATCAGAGCGATATATATGCTAAGAAATGGGATCAACTACACACCAAAACATTTATATGCAACCGCATAATTCATTTAATATACATTACATATAACGTAAGGCAAATTTGTGGTAAGCTGTATCACTTGTAACTACATTCGCCATAATAAGCTTCTCTTATACATTTTTTTCCCTCTCTTACTCTATTATTACCAAATGATGCCAATTATTCCCCTCCCAAAAATGACAACCAATGTGACCACTACTGCGTAAATCCCTAGCAAATTCTTATGCCACTCCTTTGATTCGGTTTGATCTCCAGTTTTGACATTTTACAAAACCATTGGTTTGCATATGGATTTTCACAGAGGTCTTGTGGAAATTCCCCTTTCTGTCTGTCAGACTGTGTGTACAAATGATTGAGCGGTCAATGGGAAATTCAAATGTAGACGTATGTACGTGTGGGTGGATGGCAGCGCAGATGGATACATTTTTAATATTCCCCTTTTCCATGCAATATCACCCTTGTGGGTACAAAACTCGTTGCCAGATTGTCTCACTTTCTCACACTTCAGTTGTCAAACCAGCTATAGTTAAAACAAAAATGGTAGCACTTTACCTAATGACTCTATGTATAATACATTTCAACGATGCATTATATCTACGTATATATTTATGTAACAATGGATTTATAAGTGTTTTAATGTATTAACCATGGTTAATATGATTTCCGCGACTGTACAATATATTCTAATGCATTATTAATGCATTAAAACTATTTTATAATGCATTGTACATACAGGTTTTAAGCAAAGTTTTACTTTGAAGAAATATGACATCACTGCAAAGGAGGTTAAATAACATCCGTATCTCAAGGTCACCTTATCTCATACAGATAGGTTAATGGGCATTATGCCAGTTCACTCTCCTTGTAAAGAACAGTACATCTGCAGCTCACTTGGGCAGTTTAAAAGAAAATCTGCATATCAGATGCATTTATATTTATATTTTTGGTTACACTTTATTTCCATCACAGTCTCACTCCCAACTCGTCACATTTTAAGCACACACACAGGAAAATGCAGTTACTGTACAGGTATTTATTGCACAAACTAATCATTAACAAGCAGTATGAATACATTACAAATAAGTCGTGTCACATTCCATGTCTTCTGAAGTCATTTTTATGAAGAAGAGAGTAAAACATAAGGTTTTAATCACTAAAATTGATCCCGCTCCGTTCACGCACTGTCATCTCATTCAGGAAACATACTCGTGTCCAGTAGCATGACGCAATCGATCACGAGACACGCAAGAGCCAATGACATTTTTACAACCAACGCTGACGTAAGGATTCTTGTAGTGTGCTTACAGACAGGAAGTACACGGAAGACAAAGACAGCGACCGCGTCTATTCAAATCAATCAAATCAAACCGGTTTGCTTTAGAAGAGTGGGAATATTAAAGTCTTTCAAATAAATGATGATGGTGGTTGTATTTGCCCAACCTGATCTCACGGCAATTCGTACGTATTTTACAAGGTGGCTAATTGGTACAAATTTGTACGACCTCACTGGTACAAATTCATACGATTTATTCTAAGTCATACGTATTTTACGAGATGGCAATTTGTATGAATTAGTACGAATGACCTAAACATAACCCCGCCCCTTAAACCTACCCATCACGTGATTTTAGACAAATCGTATGAAATCGTAC